>JAPKLW010004935.1:0-23565 GCA_026898455.1 Plectranthus barbatus
GTACAAAACACTTAATCATATATGCTTTCAGTATATAATCCCAACAACTTGCTATCCCGATATTGATGCGATGAAGGAAATGGGCCTTTATGACAACGTGAAGGAACTTTTTTCCAACATTGGTTGGGCACCCCTACTGGAGCTCGATGCTCCGACTTTCACGAGGTTCACCCTGGAGATCTTGTCTACTCTTGAGATCACTACGAAAGGGAGGACTGAGCCCACCGGAGCCACCTTCCGGGCCGGAAATCAAGACAGAACCATTACAACCAAGGAGATCAACCGGGCATTCGGCGTTGTCAACCTTGGCAGATACAACAAACCGAGGGGCTACGACAGCAAGACTTTCTGGCCCCATATCAGCGCCGAAGGAAGCCCAAGCTGGGCATCGGGAGAATGCAAGGCCTCTATGATCCGGAACCCAGTTTTCCGGATGGTCCGAGCGATCCTGGCCCATACCCTTTTCGCCAGGAAGGAGAACAGCTCCCTCAGAGACGCGGAACTCATGGTCTTATACTGCATGCTCAACAATGAAAACCTTAACTTTGCCCAATTATTCTTGATGCAGTCTAACAGGATTTCGGGGGCCCAGAAAGGGGCCATCTGCATTGGCGGCTTATGGACCACCTTGCTATACGCGCTAGGGGTCGATGTATCCGGAGAGCGGGCAGAGCCACTGACTAGGCTCACACTGGAGAAGCTGGTGCATCTCCGATTTATTCATTCGATGCATCCGCCCTACTACTTCGTTCAGCGCAGCCGTCCTTACTTCCCTCTGCCGAACCCCGAGCTCACTAACGTAGGGCTTCGGCAGTACAGAAGCAACTGGAAGCTAGACACTCTAGCTCATGTGGAGGCTATCCAAGCTGACGAGGAGGCGTGCCAGCGGAACCCGAACATTCAGTTCGAGGAGCCACACTTGGAGGATACCGAAGCCAATGACCCAGAAACTGAGGGCGAGAGAGAGCAGCCTGAGCAGCAGCCCATCCGTTTGGAGACAGGGGGTCGTCCCGGCAGGAGCGAGGGGGAGCCTCTATCTGCTACGAGCACCGCTACAGTCGGGCAGAGGTTGAGCAGCGCCTCAACGCGCTCGAGAGACAGTGGTCGGACTGGAGCACGCAGCTCCAGTCCCTATCTACAGCCCATACGACGTATGCTACTGAGCGCCGGTCCTTTGAGGATGAGCAGCAGACGCAGTGGGCAGCACAGCAGCGCTTTGCTGAGCAGGAGCAGGAGCGATGGGCGGCACAACAGCGCCACAACCTGTGGGAGCAAGAACAATGGCAACGCCAGCAAGAGGCGGATGAGGAGATGCGACGATTCATGGCCCGTTTCCCACAGAACTGGCCCCCGCCCCAGTGAGGTTTATCGAGGTGCACACACATCTCCGTGATCTTCTTCCCACAAACTTATTCTTTCCTTTGTATCGAATAAGTTTGGGGGGGGATGGGATCGGTCGATGTGTGCTTCCCTTATTTTACTTTTTGTTTCACTCTTATCTGCTTTAATCTACTGCTGCTGAACTTGGATCTGTATTTGCATATTTGAATTTGGACGTGTATCGTGAACCACCTTTACTGCTTTTATCTGTAACTTGTGTCTATTTCATTTTAGTTTCTGATGGGTCTGTAATTGGGAACCTAAATTGTGAAAGGGAAATGAAGTGATAGGGTGGTCATTTTTGCATTGTTGATCAAGTTTATGATGACAGAGTTTTCCTTCTCGTGAAACTTACATTGATTGCTGTAAATAAGTTGGTGAGTTGTGAATTTACGAAATTGATCTTGGCCTCTTAAATACGCTAATAGCCTGTGAGAATTGAGCCTACATTTTTATCTTATTGAGGGTATGTCGCTGTGCACTTAATCTCTAGAACTTGCTCTGGTTTTCTTGCTCAAAATTGCATAGGAGAGTGTCAAGGATTTAGAAATGATCTTAGGCCATCGTTTCATAAGCCACAATGAACCCAAACACTAACCCGATACATACTCCTTTGTTAGCCCAGTTGAGCCTGAAAACCTTTTCTTTCTTAACCCGGATGATAGGAGGTGTGGATGGATTTGTAAGGGTACCCAACAGTGTTAGGTGATGAAAATAGAGTCGGTGAAAATTAGTCCAAACACCTTTGAGGGGTAGTAAGTTCTTTTTAGTACTAGTGTAACGCACGATAAGTGTATCAGTATTATTGTAATTAGTCATTGTCAGTGATGTCCGAAAGAAGTCCTTAGTGGACAAAAAAAAAAAAAAAGAGAGTCGAATTATGCACTGGATGTGCAAAGTATTTATGTTGATGTCGTAGAGTGTGCATATGTGTTAATGTATGGAATGCACAACAGTTGTTTTAATAATTTTATTGTTAAGTCCGAATCTGGTCGAAGCATTGTTGATGAGATGAGCTTGTTTCAGCTTTTGTTATTAGTTCTTGTTAAAGTCAGTTGGTTTCCACAGATGGTATGTGATGAGGATAAGTCGGGGGTGAATGGAGTTATAAGGTTGTATTCATTTAGTCACTTTTAGCCAAATTTTCCATACCCTTCACCAATGTGCCCTCATTAGAACCTAATATAAAGACCTTTTTGATCTTTATCCTAGCACTCCCATAGTCGGTGGAGAGTTTAGACGATGAGCAAGCTTATGGTAGAAAAAGATGTGCAACTGACAGTTTGAGAGTATACACTGACCTTTCGTACATATTGAGTGAAATACGAGTGATACACTATCTTGTGAGAAGCGGACTTGTAGAGGCCAGGATTGAAATTGTTGTTTGCACTAAACTGATAAATGACGCAGTGATTTGTGTGGGAATCACAACCCAATTTTGTGTCTGAAACAACTGATGATCAATTAATGCACCGCTCGTGTTTATCTCTTTTCTTTTAATTGTTTTCTCATTGTCCGAGGACGAACAATAGTTTAAGTTTGGGGGGTTGATAAACACTCATTTTGTGCATTTTACTGATGTGGATTTGCTCACTTTTGACCCTAGATTGGACTACTACGTGGTGTTTTCATATATTATCTATATTCTTTTAGGAATTATTACGTTTGGTCTGGTTTGTGATTGTTTATGCAGATTTCACGCACATTTGAGCTGTTTACAAGAATTGACCAAGTACTCAGGGGGCTAATCGATGCTAGCTTGCATCGGGAAGAAGAAAGAGTCAGAAAATACAGAAGAAAGCGCCGAAATCATGTTCGAGACGGAATCGGCGACCCAAATGACACAACCGGCGGCCGCCGGTCATGTAGATGGGTCGCCGGTTGTGAAAGTCGAGCCTTTTCTCACGGCTCAATATCGGCGACCCGGTGACACAACCGGCGATCGCCGGTTATGCAGACGCTTCGCCGGTTCTGCATTTTTCCTCCGTCAGCTTCGAAGCACGTTCGGCGACCCACGTGCATAGTCGGCGGTCGCCGATCAGGCATTCCAGATCGCCGTTTTTGTCGCGATTTGACGTATTCTGACGAATCTGAAGCCCAAAACCATATCTTTTGGAGATTTAAAGAGCCCCAACTATAAATAGGACTTCCCAGAACGTGAATAAGGTTCCTTTTACCATTTTTCTGAGATTAGAAGCATAGAATTGAGAGCAAAAGCAAGGGAACTTGAAGAGCACTCCAGGATTCGAAGATTGAAGACTCTACGGGTTTTTGATTTCTATGTTTTCTGTTTTTGTGACTCTTCATCTCTTTGTTTTTCTAGAATTTAGCATGATTGGCTAAATCTATTCATGGATTCTAGGGTTTGAACTTTGTAATTAATCATTCGACAATTTATATGATTTAATGTTTCTTTTCCATTGATGTTCTAATTTCTTTGGGATTTTCATTAATTGCGAGATACTGGCCATTGATTGCGATTTGAATTGGTAGTTTTTGAACCGAGAGGTCTAGGTTATCAATTAAGGTGCAAATAAATTAGATTTATTAGGACAATTGTCCGAGAGAAAATTGAACTTTTGAAGGGTTTTGAAATCTACGGTTTTTAATCAAGAGTAAAAGTCTTTTGTATGTCCGAGAGGAATCACTTGATCTTTTATTTCCATGTTATGGTTTACAGTCCAAGAGGATCACCTGATAACACATATGCGATTAACTCACATCCTTGGGAATTAAATTGGGATTAAATTATATAAAGAGTTGTTTGATAATTCGAAGTGAATTACACTGGAATCCTATTTTCTCATAAGTTTTCTACGATAAATTAAATTTGTCATTTACTTTACTTTGTTTCTAAATCATTGATAGTTCTATTGATAGTTTTTAAATAAACAAACTTTTATTTTCTGATTCACCTAGATAGTAGTACGGTGTCTACGCTTTAGTGCTTGATTATACTTCGAGCCTGCAGTCCTTGAGTTCGATAAAATTATTACTTGCCTCTGCAGTGATCTGTACACTTGCAGTTATAGCGTGTTGAAAAATACGCTATCAGCTTTCTTCGGGTCCGTAGAGCTAGGGTTTCAGTTAGGCGAGGGGTCCTCTCCGTTGGTGGCGCAGAGAATCCGGAGGTGGTTCCGACTTTCATGAGGTAGTTGGAGTAAGGTTCTGAACCTCCTTCCGAGCTTTGCGCGTCTTGGGATTTGGACTTCTTATCTTCTTGAAGGTTCGTACGTGCTAGTTCCGGAGCTCTATGCTGGAGGAATGGGTCGTGGTCTGGACTTCGTGGGTCGTGCCCTACGGAGGCTGGACCTTGTTGACAGACCGTGGCTGATTGAGCTGGTTCCACTGGGTAGGTCCTGGTAGGCTTGAGGAAGCTTGCTGGAACGGATCTCTCTTTGAACCGTTGCCACCTTAATGGTCCTGGGCCTGAACCTTACAGTCCAATCATTTTTTAGCCCAACATCATCCATGAATTAATATTTCAAACATTTCAAATCAGCCAAATCAAAATATTTTAATATGGATTGATTAATTATATTTGAAAGAGTTGTAAATCAATTTAATTTGTAAAAATGTATATTAATGAAAATTTATCAAAATAATAGTTTTGTCACTTTTCATACCAAAACTTTATAGATCATAGTGAACACATCATATAGCCGTATGACGTTTCTAATAAACTCAAATATTACACAATGTAACTATAAAACTTTATATTTACTAAGATATAGTTAAATTCAAATGTGGCACATGTATTAATTATTACATTAATTATGTAACAATCCCACCATCAGTACACTATGTGTTAAAGGCACGTATTAATTTCTCGATCATTGAAAATCAGATTTGAAAAAAAATAAATATATCACGATGATCAACTCGCAACGTAAATATATTTTATAATATTTAATTATGATAATATTAAATATTTATAAACGGACAATTTACTTGAATAACCCGAATTCAAATATTATTAATTTGTTACTATAAGATATATATATACACACTCATTAAAACTAATGACCTTCTTAATAAAATTATATTGGCAAAAACTTACGTTAGGTACGCCTAAACGGTTTAGGCGGGTTTTATCCATACCCAAATGGGTTCACCCATCTCAAATATGGTTTATTAATCCCTAATTAAGATATATTAGATGGATTTGACTTTGGTTAATGGATAAAACCCGCCTAAACCATTTAGGCGTGCCTAACCTGAGACCTTCCCAATTATATTTGACGTTTTTTAGAAGAATATTACATTCGTTATTTTATTTTATTTACAATTTTTTAAAATTGTATAAATATAAGATTATGGGCGAGTTTTAAGTGGAACTATTTTTTTTTTCATGCTTTATGTTCGATTTATTTTGTTTTATTAATTTCTATATATTTGGATGTATAATATAAAAATAATTTATATTACTCCATAATTATACTAATACAGAGTATTCTAAGATAAAAATAAAAATTAATTTTAAGTAATTCATTAGAATAGTTCATAAAATATACTCCTTCCGTCCCAGTTTATTGGACATTCTTTTCGTTTTCGTTCGTCCCCATCTATTGAACCACTTTCCTAAAATAACAAAATTTTCACACTTATCAATAAAATATTAATTCCACTACCACTCACAAATAGGGGTGGGAATAGACTGGGCTATGGTCCCGAAAGCCTGAGCCTGCTATAATTTGAAGAGGCCTGAGCCTGACCTGTTATCTATAGTAGGCCTTTTTGTAGGCCTAAGTCTGGCTTTGTTAATGAAAATATGCCTCATTTTTAGCATGTATAAAGTCTATCGGAGCCTACTTAAAATCTATAATGTATATTTTATTTTTAAATTATAAATATATTACTCCCTCCGTCCCGGTGAAGTAGTCCCTTTTCTTTTCGGCACGGAGATTAAGAGTTGTGAGTGTAGTGGAATTAATATTTTATTGGTGAGTGTGAAAAAATTTGCCTTTTTAGGAAAGTGGGACTAATTTATGGGACAAACAAAAATGGGAAGTGGGACTACTTCAATGGGACGGAGGGAGTATGTTATTTCAATAGCAACTACATTTAATAATTTAGACAAATACATTATTTAGTAACAAATAATTTATTTAACTTATTTTTTATTCATAAATCATAAATAAATTTTTAAGTTCAGATAATAAATATATTTAATTAATTATATAATATATAATTATTTTAATGGGCCGACCTGTTACGCTTAGTAGACTTATTTTCGAGCCTGAGCCCGAGTCTACTTAGCTAAATAGGCTTTTTAAATAGCCTAAGCCTGACCTATTTACGAAATTAGTCTGGCCTGGCCTGACCTGTGGTAGGTTAGGCCGTAGGCACCTGTCGGGTAGCTCGGCCTATTCCTACCCCTACTCACAAATCTTAATTCTCGTGTCCGATCAAAGGTGGTAGGATAATTTTATTAATTATCCGGAACAAAGGTATGTAATAGGAGTGTACATGGTTTGGTCCAAACCGGCCAACCCGGCCAAACCGAAATGATTTGGCCGGTTTGGCCGGTTTGACAAGTGCGAAAATCGGCCGGCCGAACCGTAAGTTTCAAACCGTATTAATTGGTTTGGTCCACGGTTTGAGTAGAGAAACCGGTCGTTTGGACCGGACCGGACCGTTTATATTAATAATAAATATTTAAATTATATTTTATGCTAAAAGTGTAAATATTGTACATTTAGTATAGTTGTTCTATTTAGATTTTAGTTTTTAAGAGGTATGAGTTCAAATTCTCTATGCAACATAATATAATTTTTATTTTTCTCATACATTTTTATTTATTTTTTAAAATCTAAAATAAAACCTAAACTATCAAATATTTCAATCTCATTTTAATTTTTTTCTACTTTTTATTTATTTTTTGAAATCTAAAATAAATCTTAAACTATCCAATATTCCAATTTCACAATTTTATTCAAATGTCTCTCTTTACCCTTATTGTCTTCTCTATTCTCTGGGCAAGCTTCATCGTTATGGTATCTTATTAATTTCACCATACTATTATTTTTTAGAATGTGATATGAATTATTATTTTTTTGATGTCATTAATTGTTTGTTTTTATTAAGATTGTCTCGTACATTGCCGATGAGAGCCACTATTAGTTTTTTTTTAATTTCTCAAATAAATTGTAGCTAAAAACATGAGATTTTTTTACGTTTTGACTTTGCCCGTTAACGTCGTATTTCAAACCGTTAAACCGGTCGAACCAAACCGTTTTATTTGGTTTGGTTTGAAATATTAATTTGGCCGGTTTGGTTTGAAAATTTTTCAAACCGTATTATTTGATTTGGTCCATACTTCAACCCTCAAACCGACCAAATCGGACCGTGTACACCCCTAGTATGTAAAACTAATTTTGAAACCACATCTATTAATCGGATATTTTATTTTGTGAACTTACCTAAAATGGAGCTTGAACACCCCCTGCAACTCAAAACATGTGTTAAGGCTGGGCTGCCTAAACGGAGAGGAGAGAGAAACTATGGCCTCCACAAAAGAAACTCAGGCGGTCGCAGTCTCCGACGATGTACCTTCGGACTACGTTGAAACAACAACTCAATTTGTCGAGCGTATGGGAGCTTCTCTAACAATCAAACCACAACACAACGTTGACGACTCTTTCTCCAACCTTATAGGAGGATTTCTTAAGGTTATCTCTATCGAAAAGGGAAAAATCTCCTGCCTTATCAACGTCAAACCTCCAATTCTGGTACCCCTTCTACTCATTTTGCCTAAATTTATTGTGCGAGTATTTGGGGTATTTTGTCTTTGTTTGACGATTTAGTCGAGATTTTTAATCCTTTTGGTGTGGGTCTCTGGGGTTTTTTTAAATTGGAGAACATGAATTGGGAATCTCGGGATATTGGGATAGAAAAGTGAGCACGTTTTGCTTCTTGGTGTATGCAAGGTTTTGTTGTTTGTTTGATGCTTTTAGGAAGGGAATTAGTACATATGGAGTTCTTTTATGATCTCTACTTGATTTTGCTCATTAGATCATCACCTGAGTGAAAAACTGGTTTCTCTGATTGCTCATTACTGCTAGATGAGATAAGATGATTGTTATTTAACACTTTTGTGATGGGCTAAGAGCTTTGAACTAGAATTGGAAGCATTGAGATGGTGGTTTCTTCCTTCAAGGGGTGAGGAAGTTGATTTTATATTGGAATAGATTGTATGCATGGAACTTGTGGCTAGTGGTCTTCATGGGCGTGCTGGCTTTGTTGTCCATGACTTAGTATCATGGGATTTATCATTCTAGCTTGCTATGCTTTTATTGTTCTTAGTTTTGACATTAAGGCATGGATTGTTGATCATTTTGTGCCTGACTGCTAGATGATATAATATGATTGTTGTTTTAACACTTATGTGATCAACTAAGAGCTATGAGCTAGATTTGGGAGCCTCGAGATGGTGGTTTTTTCCTTAAGGGGTGAGGAACTTTGTTTTATATTGGAAAGATAGACAATAATCTAATATGCATGAGACCTAAGGCTATGATTGGAATGCTTTGAACCCCCTTTAATGTGAGTTTTTTGGCGTCTTTGTGGACGTACTAGCTTGTTATCCATGACTTAATGAGATTTTTCATTCTAGCTTGTTATGTTGTTCTTACTTTTGACTATAAGGCATGGATTGTTGATCATTTTGAGTTCTTCAGCTGTTTTGTGCCCGAGTTGATTGTGAGATTCTTTGATTTGGACACTTAGAATGCTTATGGTGGAATGCATGGAGGTGCAGTTGGGGCTGTGGCAGAGAGGGTTGCCATTGCTTGTGCTAGAACTGTGGTTGGAGAAAACATAGATCTCTTTCTCGGAGAACTTGGCATCTCGTATCTGTCTGCTGCTCCACATAATGTGAGTCTTTTAATGAAACAAATATGTTTTCTCATCTTCCTGTACGTAGTGCTTGTCTTTTCTTTTTCAAGCATCGGGACTTGGGGTGTGGGCTGATGGTGTGGTTGTATGGACAGGCTGAAGTGATGGTTGATGGTCATGTGGTGAGGAGCGGGAGGAACCTCACAGTTGTTGCTGTTGATTTTCGCCTCAAGGATTCGGGGCGTTTGGCATTCTTGAGCCGCGCTACATTCTACAAAATGCCCGTCTCGAGTTTGTGAATCTTATGTTTCTAACATTTTCTTTCCTCACTAAAATTGAAGGCAAGATTGAGATATGTAACATTTGGATTACATTATGTTAGTATAAAATTCGATCATCGTGTTATGTTGGTGATATTTCCTTCCTATTTAAAAATTATATATTTTAAAAAAATCAATCAAATTTCCTTCTGTTAGGGTCTATTGTTGACTCAACCCAACCATTAAGTGACACATGTCATTATTATTATTATTATTATTTAAATTGATACTTCTAATAATAAAATTTAAAAATAATATTTTATTTTAATAATTGTATTATTATATATTCTAATTCGTTATTCAATAATTTTTAATTACAAACACAGAATATGCATTTTGCATTAATTATAATATTACAACGAATATTGTTGCCAAGTTTATTGTATCTTAAATAGAAATGAATCATTCACGTATATTTATAAAATAAAACAATTGTTTAGATATTATAAATTAGAAAATATTCATCGTAATATTATAAATGCAAAATACATATTTTGTATTTACAATTAAAAACTCTTGAATAAAAAATTATAAAATTAGAACATAAATCAATACTATTATTAAAAATAAAAATATTTTAACTTCTCTTAGAATAAAAAAATTATTTTTAATAAAATATTATTAAAAATAAATGTAGTAATTCTTAAAAATGTCATGTCACTGTCATGTGACATTCAGTCAATGCAACATCATTGCCACGTAACACTTAACGGTTGTGTCATTAATAGATGATAAATTTCCCTAAGAGAAGTAAATTTTTTTTGATATATTTCCTTAACATAAAAATGTGTGATATAGTTCTCTAATTTATTAAATTTGATGATATATTTCCCTATTTTCCAAATTTAATATTCGTCTGTTTTGATATTTTTTTGACAGAGCCCCATCACAGGTGAATCGTGAATAAGAAAAAGGAGTTGAAACATAAAATAATGCTATGAGGGGCTGAAAATGAAAGTGAGCCAAAAAAAATTTGATTTTACCAAGTTTTGCTTTTTGTAATTATATTAAATCTAATATAGTCCCCTTCACAAAAATTCTAGATCTATAGCTGGATATATGCATGTTGTAGTCGCTCTGGTTAAATCTATGGATTCTCTGTTATTTTTCTAATATTTTGTAAAGTAGGAAAATTTAAAATTTATAGGGGGGCACATTGATTGATTTGTGTTAACAGTAGTAGATATAATATAGGTGGGCTTCTCATAGAACCCTCATTCATTGTGCCTTTAATTTATTTATTACTAATGTGTCCACAATATAATTTCTTAAAAATTTTACTTTTTAAAAATTAAATTATAATATAAATTAGAGTTTGAGAAGATTCAACTTAGAGTTTCACTGGATGAGGGTATTACTCGTTAAGAATTGAGTTTCATTTCACTCTTTAATTTGATGTTTTGATATGATAGAATTTGTGCCCGAGTTTACGTTAAACACTGCAATGTTAGACTATGATGTTGGTGTTAGAGAAAAACACAGCGGATAATTTTCTGGGTAATATTGCTATTCCTCAGGGAGACTTTCGGCCTTAAAACAATGGTAGTGAATTTTATTTTGTCATGGATGGTTTTTGTTCCTCGTGGCAACCCGTTTGATTCAGCCCGCAGTGGTTTATCCGTGTAGGGTTGAAGCTGTTTTGTAAAATCACGAGAAAATCCGTGATTAGATTTGATAGGAAAAATTGTAATAGAATAGTTTTTGTAATTTTTTTATTCAAATCTGTAATTGGATGGGTTGGGACGAAGAACGAAGACAGAGCCAACGGACGAGGACGGCTCATGGCGGCGGTAGGAGGCCGCGCGCGCGGGCGCACTGCGGCAGGCGGCAGTGCTGGTTGCGGCGGTGGTCGTCGTCGGCGGGTGCTGTCCTGTCGTGGTGGTTTGCGATTTGGTGGCTGGTTCAATCCTGTGTAAACCCTAGGTTTGCATTAGGGTTTGGGGCCAATCATCAAATCACAAAACCCTAAATCCTACTCTCTCTTTTGAGCTTACTATCCAATCTACAGTGGAGAGAGTCGCTGAATTTCTAAGTCAAGTTACTGGCCCAAGCATACAACCCCTTTCAAGGACGACCAGATTGATAAGAGCCAAGAGGATTAGAGGGATGATTGAAGCTCGTGAAGCTGACCATTGAAGCTAAAAGGCGGAGGCAGGAATAGTTTGATAGGGCGCAAGCAGAAAGGAGAAGACAATGAGGTCTGGTGCCGGTTACTCACATCATTCAAATCCCTGAGTTGCCCATTACCTCCACTTCAGTAGTGCCCGCCATTTCCTCGGCTAAACTGACTCAGATTCAGACCACAACCGACCCGACTCCAGTGGCCTCGATGACAGAGATGCAATTTCTCTTCCAGAATCAACTTGATGAGCTTAAAACTCGCTTTGATCAGAAAGAGGCCGAAACTTTTGAATCTTTGACCTCTATCAAGTCTACCATCTCGACCCTAGATGACATTGCCAAAAGGGGGAAGAAGAAAGGCAGAAAGAAAAGAGAGAGTGGAGACTGAGAGAAGGAGGGAGGAGATGGAAGAGAAGAGGAGGCATGATCAGTTCAACATGCTGGCAGAACTTGTCTCAAAGCTATATGGAGCAAAACCGTCCACATATGATGGTTCTCCTCCATAATTCTCTTGGTAATGAGTTTTTTATACTTAGTTTTTGTAAGTTCAGTTTTCTCTCTTTCATTGTACTTGTAACCTCTCAATCATTAATGAAAGTCTGGAAACTGGCTTTTAGACAATCTCTCATTCTCTCTCTCTCTCTCTCTCTCTCTCTTCCTTATAAGTTTTTAACCTGTTTGAACTCACTTTTTCAAGTGTGAGCAGCAAACTTATATTTTCGCTCTATCCAATCTTTATCGCAAAATATCTCTCCGATTCAGGGGGAAGATCAAAGAATAATGACTAGTGTACTGAGTAGTGTCTTTGTAAACTCAGTACACCATGTTTCTTTTCCTTTCTAACTTTTAGTAGGTAGTTTTGATAATATAAAAAAGGGGGAAATTGTTAGGAACTGAGTTTCAGTTGACTCCTTAATTTTATGTTTTGATATGTCAAAACTTACTTTAGCACTAAGTTTCTAGAGTCATTAAATGTAATCCTTGTATAAGATAATTTGAGTTGTAATAGAAACTTAGATGCCGAAGACCAAGCAAAGAATCAGAAATTGAGTTTCTGATGAAGCCATTCAAGAAGATAAAGCTCAATTTAGAAGAGAAGTGTTCGTGCTTAATCTTAGTAAGGCCAGAAACTTAGTTTCTGGAAACTCAGTTTTGGAAACTGAAACTGAGTTTAACCAAGTTTGGCAATTGCCCATATTGACTTTGGTATATCAGTATGAAGAAGGCCTATACTGACTTTGGAATGTCAGTATAGAGGTTCAAGTTTAAAAGCACGTGAAATATAAGTGCTCGGAGTCAGACTTAAAACCACTTCAATGCTAAGTCAAAAAGTTAGTATGAGGATGTCTCATACTTGGATTCCTCGGACTGAAACTTAGTCTCACAAGTGTAAGTGGAAAGTACACTGCCAAAGCATAAAGCAGGCGGCATAGCAGAGTGATCACTGCTTTTTCTAACAGATTAATTATAATAACAGTGGCAAATAAATTTGTAAACCCTAAGGTTATCGATCCAGGGGAATTGTGTGGGGAAAAAAATCCTATGTACTAATTATGATTCTAAAATCTATTGTTTGAGTAATTCAAAATTAGATTTTGGTTTTATAAAACTAAAGAGAACAATACGAAAAATTAAAGGTTGTGAAATCAGATTAAAGAGGCACAGATTCTAGGGAAGAAGTCGTATTATGGATAACATGTAGGAATCAATTAATTTAACAGGTGGAATACTGCAATAATGCTATATTTCCTTGTTTGGCAAATATAACCTAGATTACTAATTAGTGATTATCTCCGCTCGGTCTCAAATACACCAAATTAGTCAATCTGATAAGCAAATCAGTTCAATTCCTACAATCTAGTACATCTGTTTGGATAGTGTAGATGTATCATGCATTCCTAATCCCACTATTAATATTCACCTCTCGGTTCTTCTATCAATAGCTAGACATCTAAATTAATCGTCACCTCTCGGTCCTTGAATTAATCTAGAATTATGAAATAAACACAGGAATCATGAACCCAATTAATTAATCCTAACATGCATCCATAATAATATTCAAACCCTAGAACCCACTAGGGTTTCTAGCCACTCATCGCAGATAGAAATCCAAAAGAAAACATATTAAATTGCATAAACATAAAGAACTTACTAGAAAATAAAAGGGTTTCTTGTTCCCCAAGTCTCCAAACTCCAAAAACTAAATTGTAGAATGAAAATATGAAAAGAGAACTGAAAAATATGAATGGTGATGTCTAATAATCGAATTTAAGGAGGTATTCATAGAGGGGAAGGTGTATCCTATAAAATCTAGGGCTAAAGATATGATATATCTCGAATTAGACAGGATTTCCGTGCCAGACTTGCGTCGATCGACGCCAATCAAGCGTTGATCGACGACGCTTTTTTTCTCCGGCATCCTCCTGCGCGGTCTCACAATTTTGGCCATAACTTCCTCTCCCAAACTCCGATTGACCCGATTCCAGTTGCGTTGGAAAGCTAACTCAAAGCTCTATCCATTGCCATGCGCCAATAGCCCGAATTCGTTGTGTGGAGAAATCCTTTACTGATACTCTTGCACGTCACTGCTTTCAGAACAGTTTTCCGGTGATTTTGGCCTAAAAGCATTTATTATAATGAGTATACAACGGTTTATTTCTCCTATCTGTTAAAAATCTTACATGTGTGAACAATGGTATCCTCTTGTCTCACCGATAGGGACGATCATACGGCGTGTTATAGATCGCAGAAGACAGTATGATCACTTGACCTAGTGAGACATAAACCTGATCACAGCCGAGACAACGTATGAGGATACTTCTGTCCGGATGGCTGCGGCATTGTCGGAATAAGTAGTCTGTCTTGGTTACTTGACATGCTGATACGCAGATGTGGCGTATTGATGGACCGCAGTGAGATGTATTCGTTTGTCTGACATCAGCAAATAGAAGATCTCATTATATTGATTGAGTCCAAACCCTAACGAAGGTTCAGGGGTTTGCACGGGTTGACTGTTGCTTTGACTTGCCGTGGTGGAGAGCCTAAGTAACGTGCTCGTATATCCGCATCTTGGGTAACAACAGTTCGTGTAGTACTGCCTGAGACTGGGTTTAGGTAACCATATCCGAGTAATAGGATGGGGACATTCCCTGAGGAGCTCAATAACATTCATCGTGCCAAAGTCCTGCAGGCTGATTAAGTTCAGGCACGAGTGATAAGGTTTGAGTGGTACTACTCAGGAATAATAAGATATTAATTAATTATAGTTAGAGCTTGTCAGAGGTTCCGATTAATTAATGGATGTCCGGTAACCTTAAATATGGGGATTCTCAATTAATGCAACCCGTTCTCATAACGTGGTAATAAATGGGTAGGTCAATATTAATTTTGTGGTGAAAAAGAATTAATATTAATTAATTAATTTTGTCCTGGGTTGTGGACATGGGAATTAATTAATTTATAGGCCCACTTTATTATTTGCATTAGGTCCCAGGTCTGGCCCAATAAGTGTGCTGAATTGAGCCCAGGAGCCCACTAGGGTTTTTACAACCCTAGGTCTATAAATAGACCTCTCACTCTCCGAAACCCTAGCCACTTCATAACACCTTTGATGCAAAAATCGGCGCCTAGGACCGCCTAGGCGCCGATTAATCGGTAGTCGGAGGTCCACCGATCCGATAAACGTAAAATCGTTGAAAAAATCGATTTTTTTCTAATCAGTGCCTAGGCGGCGATTAATCGGGCTAGGCGGACTAGGCGGATCGGATTAATCGGGCTAGGCGGCGATTAATCGGCAATTAATCGAAAAAAAATCGGTTGGTATAAATTTTAACTACAAATTGAATTTAAAATCTTAATATTTAAGAAATAAAAATTAATTTTTTTTTAAAAAAAACATAAAATTAAAAGTAAAAGTGTAAAACCTAATTTTAAAATTATTCCCAAATCTCAAATTCAAATAAAAATTCACATTCACAAGTCACGACTCACGACTGCTCACATTCTCCTCCACCCACGGCCACCACCGCTTAGGCGTGTCTGTTGCAAGAACATTTAAACTTTAGTTTATGATTTGCTTTTAAATGTGATAATGTTTGTTGGAGGTATATTTAGACTTCGTTCTTTGCTCTTATTTTGGAATTGATTTGAATTGTGAGGATATTTGTTTGTTGCAAGAATATTTAAACTCTTGTTTATAATTTGCTTTTAAATGTGAGAATGCTTGTTGTAGGAATATTACTTGAGATATATATATAAGTGTTGAAATCTTACTTGCATTTTTAAAATATAATTTGTTGGTAAGATTTTTTATATATTACCTGAGATATATAAAAAATAAAAAATAAAAATAGATAAACCGCCTAGAAACCGCCTAGAACCCGACTAGTCCCCGCCTAGACCGCTTAGGCGCAAGGCCCCTCTCGGCCGCCCGACTAGCGCCTAGCGATTTTTACAACATTGCATAACACAATTTGAAAAACCCTAGATCTAGGAGAGAGAGAGGGAGGCGCCGATTTCAAGAGAGAGAAGGAGAATTTCGAATTCTGGTCCTGCTCAAGCCACAGATCTACGGAGTCCACACCAGTAGTATATCTGACCAGCACCGGGATAAAGATCTGAAGATCTAATCTGGAGAACAGATTTCTTTCTTTCTTCCCTTTTGTTTTTTATTTTAATCTAGAAATTAGATCTCTAATTTCTGTTTCCGCAGATTAAATCGGATTGCGTGGTTGATTTCAAATTGGAAATTCAAACGCAAAAGATCGTTTCAGACACGACGGAATAACGGTAATTCTTCAATCCACGATATGTATTAAATTCATAGGAGCATGCTAGGTTTTTGTGAATTTTAATTATGAGCAATATCCATAAATCGATCTGGTTCATTTTGGTTTTGGTGATTCGGTTCACGTTAAAACCCTACAATTGGTATCAGAGCCAGGTTTCTGATTTATGGCTCTGTTGTTCATAATTAAATTCGATATGCATGTATGAATTAATTATTTTGTGGATGTTTGGTTTTTGTTCCTCGTGGCAACCCGTTGATTCAGCCCACGGTGGTTTATCCGTGTAGGGCTGAATTGTTTTTTGTAAAATCACGAGAAAATTCGTGATTAGTATAGATTTGAAAAATTGTAATAGAATAGATTTCTGTATTTTTTTCAAATTTTGTAATTGGACGGGTCGAGGACAAAGAACGAAGACGGAGCCAACGAAGGGCGGTGCACGGCGGCGGCCGGAGGCCGCGCGCGCGTGCAGCAGCGGGCGACGGTGGCGTGGCACGGCAGGGTGCGTGCTGCGCGCGCGAGCAGTGGCAGGGGCGCGCGCGACCTGCGCGTTCGAGACTGGGACGAGCGCGCGCGTGGTGGCGCTGGGTCCGGCGGCGGCGGCGAGAGGCTGGTTGGCGGCGGCTGCGGTCATCGTTGGCTGCTGTCCCATCGTGGTGGCTCGTGTTTTGGTGGTTTGCACAATCCTGTGTAAACCCTAGGGTTTGCATTAGGGTTAGGGCAAATCATCAGATCACAAAGGCCTAAAATCCAAAAGATTTGGTGTATCCAGATTTGAAGGCCCTTGAAGATTTGGAAAGATTTGAAAAGATTTGGAATTATCCAAATTAATTCAAAATTCAAATTGTAATAGATAGAATTTAATTTTTCTATTTTTGGGGCCACGAGGAATTTTTGTTTGCCTTAATTGTCCTCGTATGATATGTGATTTATTTATGTGCGCGTTTAAGCATGTGTAGATAATAGGAAAAGTATGTTTTATCGCTTTTATTATTTACAGCTTTTCAAGCATGCTTATGTGATTAATTTCTTTTGTTGGATTATATTTTGGGAATTTTTGGGCTTGTTTAATTACATGCAAAAATTTGGGAAATATAATGACAAAGGAATTATGTGTGCGCATAAAGAAACCTTTTAAAAGAAAAATACTAAGCAGATTTTTTAATTAAAATCAATAGACCTCCACAAAGCGGTCCTAGGCTGTAAGTGTATCTCTCGTTCTAGTAAACGTCTACAAGTGTAGCTTGCTAGTTCCTAGAGGTGCATGGGTACGGTTGTTGGGATTTCTAGACAAACAATTTAAATCATGTGAATAGTGGGAGGGCTTTGCGTAAACGTCTACGAGTGTAGCTTGCGTAGACCTCTTTCACAAGTATTCTAGGATTGATTTAAATTATAGATAACAAAAGCTTAAAGGGCTGTGCGGTATGGTTACGTGCCATGCTAAACTGTCTCTTTTGGCCGGAGTTAAATTTGTGGTTAATTGCTTAGAAGCATCTTAGAATATAATGCAAGAATTGCATCCCTGTTCTTGAGAGATGGCTTGGTCTAAGGTTTTCACTAATTATTAATTTCTAGTGTTAAAAGCATCCTGACATGGTAGTGAAATTAAATGGATTGGGGCTTAAAACCCGCAGTTCTGGTTGAGGGTGACATCGTAAATGTCTACGAGTGTAGCTTGCGGTGGGAACTCTTGGGCAATTAGTGGAAAACATTTGTATTTGATTTATTAAAAGGTTTTCAATGCATTTGTTTTCGAAGTTCAACATGTATGTTCTTATTTAAGATTCTTTATTGTTTCAGATATGTCTATGTCTACTGTCGATCATATACGTGCTCTCAATCCTCTAACTGGTCCGAACTTCCATGAATGGAGATACTGCATTGAGTATATCCTCCTGACTAAACAACACATGTTTGTTCTTACTATGATGCCACTTGCCCCACGTTACCATAAAGTCTCTAGACGTGAGAAAGAGTACTATGACAGATGGGTGGCGTCTGAGGATTTTACTTACAAGTTAATCTCAAATAACCTGTCTAGAGAACTCAAGCTCAAATACATGGGCTATTGTAGCTCTGTTGCGATATGGATGGACTTAGTGGCCACGTTTGGTGAAGTGGAACGAACTATCAACTGTGATCTCGTAAAAGACCTAGTCTGTAAGAGAATGGTTGATGGCAGTTCGGTGACACTACATGGTATGATGATGGATAACACCATGAGACGATTCACACGTAGAGGTGGATATATATCAGATCGGACTAAGATTGATATAATCCTGAACTCCTTACCACTTTCATTCTATGACTTCAAGATGGATGTAGCTAAGAGAACTGAGTACTCCTTCAAAGAGTTGATCACTGATCTCATAGTAGGACAGTCCTTCGTACCTTCATGGGAGTCTGAGTTATCAGATCTTGAGCACAGCTTGGGCACATTAAAAGATGTGGTTCATACTGTGTGCAAGAACATGATTGATCGCAGATCACGTGAGAGGAGGTAAAATGAAATGAAGAGGGTTGGTGTCACTTCAAGTGAGAAGGCATGCGGAAGCAAGGGACAAGGTACGTCATTTGCATTTGTAACGGAAACATGTTTAGAATCGGTTTCTACTCATTCGTGGGTAGTGGATACTGGAGCTACTGATCATGTTTGTTACATTTTGCAGGGGTTCACACCGAGGAGGGTGCTGAAGAATGACGAGGTTACCATCTCAATGGGGAATGCAGCACAAGTGAGTGCAGCTGCCATTGTAGATTTCACCTTGTACTTTGATGATTATGTTTTAACTTTGAGAGATGTTTTGTACGTGCCAGATTTTCCGCGAAACCTTATTTCAGTTTCCAAACTTTATGTTGATGGATATTCAGTTATTTTTTATAGTGGTGTTTCTATCATTGGTAATAATGGTGTTATCTGTCGTGGAATGCTGAATAATTCTCTCTATGTTTTAACTGTAATCATAAGTCTTCCGCAAGTATTGCATTTAATTCATCCGTAATTGATAATCCTAGAAAGAGAAAACTTACTTCTTCTGATGAGGATCTTACATATCTCTGGCACTTGAGACTGGGTCACATCAGCTTGAAGCGGATTCAAAGACTTGCTGATGACGGTACATTGGACCTAGTCCGGGCTGTACCTTATCAAGTCTGTGAATCCTACATCGAGGGCAAGATGTTAACTAGGCATTTCAAGGCTAGTCAGTCTCGAGCAGAGGAAGTGTTGGAATTGATCCATTCTGACTTATGTGGACCGATGTCCACGCAGGCTCGTGGAGGGTACGAGTACTTTGTCACTTTCATTGACGACTACTCAAGGTACGGATACGTTTACCTGCTTCGCTACAAGTCTGAATGCTTTGAGAAATTCAAAGAGTTCAAGGCTGAAGTAGAAAAGAAGGTCGGGAAAACTATCAAGTCGCTGCGATCTGACCGCGGTGGCGAATACCTCGGCAACGAGTTCCTGCAATATTTGTCAGAAAATGGGATTACATCCCAGTGGACTGCACCGGGTACTCCCCAGCAAAACGGTGTAGCTGAAAGAAGAAATAGGACTCTTCTAGAGATGGTAAGATCAATGATGAGTTATGCAAACTTACCAATTTCATTTTGGGGCTACGCATTGGAAACAACAGCTTACGTGCTTAATGTGGTGCCTTCTAAATCAGTTCCTAAGACACCTTCTGAGCTCTTCCTTGGTCGCAAACCTAGTTTGTGCAAGTTTAGAGTATGGGGCTGTCCGGCACACGTACTGTCGAAGGAACCTGATAAGTTAGAAAGCAGGTCAAAAGTAATGCTGTTCATAGGGTATCCCAGGCAAACGAAAGGTGGTTACTTTTATTGTCCTGAGAGTCAAAGAGTTGTTAGCACCAACGCTAGATTCTTGGAGGACGAGTATGTGAGTAATCACAGGTCAATGAGTGATAAGCTCGTATTTTGCCTCACTTATCACGTCGTTTTCTTATTGTTTTATTGCATTTACTTAAGTTTTTAGTTAATAATCGAGCATGAAGTGTTTATAGGGGATATTATGCTTGTCATGGTAATATTTTGCAGGTTTTAGGCCAAATCCAATGAAAACCCGTACCGAAAGCAGCAGATGTTCAAAGGAACAGTCACGACTTCTTCCACAGATGGAATCTGAGCTATTTGAGCACATGGATGGAAAGATCTTTGAGTTAGCTTTCCAACGCAACTGGAATCGGATCAATCGGAGTTCGGGAGCGAAAGTTATGGCCAAAACCGTGAGACTGCGCAGAGGAAAGTTTCTGTGTCGAGCGACACAATTTGTGTCGACCGAAATGGATTCCTGTCGACCGACAGGAACTGTGTCGAGCGACACGCGTCCCGGAAAGGCAGTTTTTGGCCCAGTTTGAAGATTTTTCCTTCCCAAATCATTACCTTTTGAAGATATAATTTCTCCCCCTATAAATATGACTTATTAAGCTCGAAAATTAGGTTTTTTAGTTCAGTTTTTCAGCACCCTTTTACTTTAATTTTCAGCATTAAACTCTTTAATTTCTAGTACTCTTTATTTTTATTGTTGCAATTGGATTCAAGTACTTCAAGGTTCCTATTGTTTTAATGATTCAAGTAAGTTTCTTTACATCTTTTGCAATGTTTGTTTCAATTATGTTAGGCTAGAACCCTTAACAGGTTCTAGGGTTTTCTCCATCCTTTTTGGCATGTGTTAATTCGATTAATTCCAAACCCTAATTAATTGGTTCAAATTCTATGGTTTTGATTTTAAAATCTATTTTCAATTGAAGGATCGAGAGATGAAAATTGGATTAGGTTTATAGTTATTAATTTGAGACCGAGAGGAGATAATTAATAATAGGAAAATAGAATTTTGATACAACTGTTTTCTGTCTCAAAAGAAGAATTAGTTGTAGGGTTTTCAAATCTGTATCTTTATTGAGATTGACTAGTTTGTGTTATTGAGGCCGAGAGGTAAAATTCACTTTCTAGTAATCTAGGTTTTAATTGCCCAACAAAGGAATTAATTCTAATTTATCAGATTTCCCACCTTTATGATTATTTTGGGTTTGGATTGATTGTTTATACATGTTGAATTGGATTGGTTGATTTCCCTAGAATCTGTGCTTTTTATTATTGAATTTTATTCCTAAAGTTATTTCTGTTTTTCAAAACAAAACCCTCTACTGAAAATTGGTTCACTCAAACAAAGAATTGATAAACTGTGTCCAGTACATGAGATGACTTCGTTGCACTGTCCCTGTGGGTTCGACTAGCCTTCGGGTTATTATAAATTTATTTGCTGCTGTATTTTACAGTTATCAAATTGGTGCCGTTGCCGGGGATAGTCAGATTTTGTCTTGTTATTGGATTGTTTTGATATTTTCTGGATTGAGTTTTTATTTCTGTTCGCGTGTGTGTGTATGAAATTTTTGTTTCTGTTTCGATCGACAGAGCTTCTGTCGATCGACGCAGAGGCAGCATCCGTGTCGATCGACAGCCTTCCTGTCGGTCGACACAGAGACTGATTCTCGATTTTTCTGTTTTCTCTTCAGGTGCATGAACACAAGAGCTCGGGGGAAGAATCTTGAAGCCTTCGATTCAGAAATTGAAGCTACCTGTAGGAGAAACAAAAGCAAAGGAAAGACCAAGGAAAAAGAGCCTGAGATGGAGCAACCACCAGAAGCACCATTCCAAAACATGACTCCCGAGGAGCAGAGACAGTTCATGAATGAGGTCCGACAACTCAGGGATCAACTTCAAGTAGCACAAGCAGTTCAAGCAGAGCAGGCTGCCAGACTGGCAGCCCTGGCCAATGAAGGAAACCGTGAAAGGAGAATTGTGGTGCCCCAAAGATCCATACTTGATCGCTTCCTGCCACAGCGAGAGGAGCCGGGATTCCAAGTTGGCATTGATGCCAACAACTCCGAGCTGAAGACAGGCCTAATTCAGATGGTCCAGCAGAACCAGTATGCAGGGAAGGCCATTGAGGATCCATACGGCCACCTCAGTCAGTTCATCGAGGTGTGCGACACAATCAAGCAGAACGGAGTGCCCCAAGACACCATCCGGATGCGTTTGTTTTCTTTTTCTCTCAGGGATGAGGCCCGATCTTGGTTTGCTGGATTGGACAAGAGCAGAATTGCCACATGGGCACAACTCCGAGCAGAGTTCCTCACCAACTTCTTCCCACCCAGTATCATCATGAAGAGGAAGTCCGACATCACTCACTTCAGCCAGAAGTACGATGAGACCCTCTATGAAGCTTGGAAGAGATACAAAGAGCTGTTGAGGATGTGCCCCGGCCATGGGATTGATCTTGAGATGCAGGTATGCCACTTTTATGAAGGATTAACCCCTCACTTAAAAGAATTGGTTGATGCTTCAGCTGGAGGACTTCTCATGAAGAAAAGTGGAGAAGAGGGGATGCAACTTCTTGCAGACATGGCCCTCAACAGTCACCAATGGCCTACTGAAAGGCAGAAAGCAATCAAAGCAGTGACCACTACTTCGAAAATTGATGTGGTGGCAGAAGTGAAGAAGCTCCGACAAGAGTTCAAACAGTTGGAGGCCGGTAGAGCTTCGGTAGCAGCTATTTCAGATCCCAATATGGCCATCGTCCCTGTTGAGGCCGACTACATCTACCAAGGAAGCAGTTCGAGCACCTCCAATACCGCTGAAGTGAACTATGCCAATGGAGGTTACAACAACAACAACTACCGAGCCAACAATCAAGGGTATGGTTACAGTGCTAAGAACCATCCTGGTTTTTCTTATTCTAACCCTTATGCAGCTGAGAATCCTCCACCGGGATTCAGTGTTGGAGCCGGGGGAGAGATTGTGGAGAAGAAGAAGTCTGTGCTGGAGGAGACGCTTGAAAAGTTCATCAAAAGCTCCGACAATAGGTTTGGCAAGGTGGAAACTGAGGTGAAGAACATGTCCACTCACATGCAACATATGACGAAGCACCTTCAGATGCTCGATGCACAGTTCAGTCAGATTTCCACTGCTATGAGCAATCAACACAAGCCAGGCCAGCTCCCCAGCACCACAGAAGTCAATCCTGAGAAGGCCAAACAGGTCAATGCCATTTCCTTGAGGTCCGGTACGAGGTACGAGGGTCCTAGCATGTCCGA
>JAPKLW010004936.1:0-10313 GCA_026898455.1 Plectranthus barbatus
AGGTGCTCAGAGGAAGAAAAGATTAACTGTATGTCTTACCAACTCAATGGAAATGTCACACATTTCGGTGAGAGTCACGTCGAAGGTACGCTGAAATATCTGATCTCTCCTTTTCAACACTCAAATTAATTAAATTGGAAATTGTAAATACATTTTGCAATTTGAAAAGTTAAAATAGAAATGCTTGTATCTGCAATAAGTAAGTGTATGTTGTCTCTTATGGGTATTTATAGAACTCAAATTATTAACTGTGTTTTAGTTTTGAATTTTGAATTTAAGGAACTTGGGCAGCAATGTGAAAATTTTTAAGGTTTTGAATTTAGAATTTAAGGAAGTTGGGCGGCCATGTGCATGAAGTTTTTCGAGTTGAGCGCCATTTTTTTTTTTGTCTGTATTGCTTCAACATCAACTTGCATGGTTTTTGAGCGGCAATTATGCTTGTTGCTATAGCATATGACTACTCCCATTTTGTATAATAAATAGATTAGATTCATATAAATAGAAGGAAAATAATTATAATCAAGGTTGAAGAAATTTTACAATTACAAATAGATTTTACAAATATTTTCGAGATTTTACAAACATTTTCGAGTATTCTTTCGTAAGCATATTTTAGAGATAAACAATCAATTAGAATTACGAAGTGGTCTTTTCCTCTGTTACAATCAGATTGCAGAAGTTGGAAATTTATTTTGTGAATTGACTTAAAAATTATAATTTAAATAAAATACAAATTAACAATTATGCTTGTATATTGTACGGGTAGCTTGAATCGGATTCTGCAAATTAAACTTGGATTCAGAATATCACAAGACCGTAATTATTAACTTGGTTTATGAAACGCACGAATGGAGTACGATATCCTTTTTTGAAGATTTTATCTTGATTTGTGAGATATGAAAGAAAGCTATGCTTTTTATTTGGGTACAATATTTGACTAACGAAAACATATCACTAAGGGCTCAAATTGCTGAGCTTAAAAGAGAGAATATTGAAGTGAAACATGCACTAGAGAAACTAAAATGTTTTAGATGTTTAATGTCTAGCGAGCCATTAGTTTCTCTTCCCCCAGCACATGCAAGGCCTATGAAGGTATAATTTTTCTTGTGAATATCTTTTTTTTATTTGTGTGAGTTTAGTGAAAAAAAATTGGCCTTCGGTTATAGGAAGCAGAAGACATTGTGATCATCTCTAGTTCTGCCTCAGAAGATTCATTCATTCGCAAGAAATTTAATGGGAAAGAACAGGTTATTGAATATATTTTTGATTTCTACATACTTTTTTCTCAATCTAAAGAATTGTATGTATTTAATGAAAATGATTCTAATAAATTTGTGTAGATGGATACAATTTCTGGAATTGCTTTTGAGGATGAGGATACTTCATCTTTTTTAAGACACTTCTTTTAGGAGACGTCGTCTGTCTGACGAGCACATGATCCATTAGCTCTCTACCCTTTTTTTCCTGGCCTTTTTTTGGTTGATTAGGGAGCTTCGGATTAGTGTTGTCATTTTGTAGTATTTTCATGGTACATTCATATCCGACATTCTCATTTTGTCTTCTTGGTTCGAAGCCATGTCCTTCCCGTGGGTTCGAAGGAATTTTAACAATGAAGCTCGGTTCCATTTTTTTGTAATGTTGCACTTACTTTCCTTTAATGAATATGGTTTGTTTTATCTAAAAAAAGAAAAAGATGTGCTTTTATTTGATCATTTTAACAAATAATGATTATAAGTTAATATAATTAATTGAAATGACCCTCATAAATTGGCAGGTTAACCACAACATAAGAAAAATGCCCTATAATCATTCCCAACTATCAGGGTGATTCATTCCAATTGGGTATCTATTAATATTTTCTTACATATGACTACAAGATGCTGCAAAGATATTTAAAAATTTCGATCAAGTTTAAATCTGAGTGCATTTTCAAAATTTTGCGTCATAAGTTTTTTTATAATTTCAAATTGATCGATTTTACAATTTTGAATTAGTTACGGCTACAAAAAATCACACAAATCTATTTTTCTACATCCGGCTATGTTACTACCAAAATTCTTAAATTTTTAACAAGTATTTGTATAGTTTCTTTTGTTCTGTTTAATTTTTTACATTTTTTGAATTAGTCATTATTTTACTAATTCTGATGATCTATTTTTGTATAGCTAGCTACATGATGTATTCTTTGAAAAGATTTAAATTTTGAACAAGTCTGAACATGATTTAAATTTTTTATATTTTGTGTGCCTTGATAACTGTAAAAACTAAAAACTACATGTAAAACACAATTGACAAATAAATTTAGAAGGTATCCTAAAGTTATGTATTGATCATAATTCCAAAGGAAA
The DNA here is from genome assembly GCA_026898455.1 of Plectranthus barbatus. Classification (NCBI taxonomy): domain Eukaryota; kingdom Viridiplantae; phylum Streptophyta; class Magnoliopsida; order Lamiales; family Lamiaceae; genus Plectranthus; species Plectranthus barbatus. Next base: position 2,349 of record JAPKLW010004936.1, read on the forward strand.
ATCCCATATTGCTTCGCTTTGACAACTAGCAGCTCTGATAGGGATTGAAGCACATAAAATATGAGCCGTGCATTTTTAAAATTTGAAACGTTGTGCACATAAAACACCATATTCTATTTGTATAAATAAAAGATACAATTAATTAATAGGGAAAATTATGAAAAATACTCTATAGTATTGGTCACCAATGAAAAATATCCCCTAAAGTTTCATTTTGCCCACTAAAAATACCCTTTACTATGAAATATATCCTAAAGTTTCTCATATAATTGAATTATATCCTAATGTTTGCTTCTGTCAATTAAAAATACCCTACGTCGCTAACGGAGTACAATATATGCCACATATATACCACAGAAATGGAAATGTCACACATTTCGGTGAGAGTCACGTCGAAGGTACGTTGAAATATCTGATCTCTCCTTTTCAACACTCAAATTAATTAAATTGAAAATTGTAAATACCTTTTGCAATTTGAAAAGTTAAAATAGAAATGCTTGTATCTGCAATAAGTAAGTGTATGTTGTCTCTTATGTGTATTTATAGAACTCAAATTATTAACTGTGTTTTAGTTTTGAATTTTGAATTTAAGAACTTGGGCGGCAATGTGAAAATTTTTAAGGTTTTGAATTTAGAATTTAAGGAAGTTGGGCGGCCATGTGAATGAAGTTTTTTGAGTTGAGCGCCATTTTTTTTGTCTGAATTGCTTCAACATCAACTTGCATGGTTTTTGGGCATCAATTATGCTTGTTGCTATAGCATATGACTACTCCCATTTAGTATAATAAATAGATTAGATTCATATAAATAGAAGAAAAATAATTATAATCAAGGTTGAAGAAATTTTACTATTACAAATAGATTTTACAAACATTTTCGAGATTTTACAAACATTTTCGAGTATTCTTCCGTAAGCATATTTTAGAGATAAACAATCAATTAGAATTTCGAAGTGGTCTTTTCCTCTGTTACAATCAGATTGCAGAAGTTGGAAATTTATTTTGTGAATTGACTTAAAAATTATAATTTAATTAAAATACAAATTAACAATTATGCTTGTATATTGTACAGGTAGCTTGAATCGGATTCTGCAAATTAAACTTGGATTCAGAATATCACAAGACCGTAATTATTAACATTAAATTCTATAAAAATTAATTTATGAATTAATCCAAATTAATTGTAGCTTAGCTTTTAAACTATGGCGTGAACACTAAAACTAGAGGTTTTCAAGTGTTCTAATTAACTAGAGTAGCGAAATATGTAAGAATTTAAATTGATGAGAAAAACATAGATTTGTGATTGTATTTATATATTAAATAGTTATTGCTTCTAAGTATTATTTGTAATATGATCCTAATATTTAGAAATTACAATTATATCATCAACTACTAATTTATGTTAAAGAATTTATCTTAGCCTCTGACTATGAACAGATACTAAATAAAAATAAAAAATTGAAGCCAAACTTAATCTTATTAAAAATTAAATCGAATATAAATTAGAAAACTCTAAAGTAAATTAAATTTGATTACGCTCGACTCGTGATTATTCCTAAACTAAAGCATGTGCATTTACTTGGGGTGGTGGATGGATATTCATATTCCATTTTATTACATGCGTCTCCCAAATTTTGGTTTGAGTCACATCGCTCAAATATCTGATCTCTCCTTTTCAACACCCATATTAAATTGGAAATTCTCTTTAATCCTATGTGGTCTCTAAGTAGGGGTGGCAATTCGTGTGGATCGGATCCTTATCATGTCAATCCGTTAGAGTCAAATCCGTATCCGATCCGTTAAGAAAAATCAAAATCCGTATCCGTATCCGATCCGTTAAGCTCAAATCCGTATCCGCCCGAATCCGATCCGTATCCGTTAAGGATCCAATAAGTATCCAATCCGAATGATCCGTTATGTATCCGATCCGATAAAGATCCGATAAGAATCCAAATTGGATTAATTCAATACGAATCCGTTTCAATAAACACAATTATAATCCAATAAAAATTTGATAAGATAATACAAAATATTCATATTTGATTGTTCAAATAATGTGTTTGATAAATAAATAAAATTGTAACTTCATTTGAAACTAAAATCCTAAATCAAATATCCCAAGATACATAGATAAATCTTAAATTCCAATTCTAGTGATTAAACATGCTCATTTCTAAATAATGACCAATCTTTGACCTTAATTATCAATACTCCACTTATAATTTTGTGGAGAAAAATATTAATTAAAACTTTAAGATTTATAACAAATAAAATAACTTATAATAAATACTTTTAATCTATCATGGTGAAATTGAAAGAGTTGAGACAATGAATGAGAATCTACAATATTTTCATCAACATTAAAATTTTAGATCTCACCTTTTAGTTAATCCATTGATACACCTTAATTGAAAACTTGAAGTTGAGAAAAAAAAAAGTTTTTATTTTGATAGTAGAAGAAAATAAATATTAAAAAATATAATTTATAGATAAATAAATACATTTTTATGTGGTGAATTAATAAAATGGGACACGAACAATGAAGAACCAAGATATTTGAGTTTTTTAAAAACTTTAAATCTATTTTAATATATCAAAATCAATTAATTAATTAATTATTATATTTAAAAAATAAATTTTTTTATTAATTTATTAACGGATATCCGTATCCGATCCGAATTCGATCCTTTTAATGAATTATTCGATCCGATCCGTATCCAATCCGAATTCGATCCAAAATTTTCGTGTCCTTATCGTGTCGATCCGATAAGAATCCATATCCGATAAGCCTCAATCCATATCTATTATTATCGTGCGGATTCGTGTCGGATTATCGGATCGGATAAAAAATTGCCACCCCTATCTCTAAGATCCTCTCTCTCTCTGGTAATAAATCGGTTGCATTAGTTGCAAGTATTTCCACTTTTGTTTGGCAATTTCTAACATTTCTTGATTTTTCATTAAATTATCATATTCCACATCTTTTTTTTTCTGTTTATAATTAGTCGGCTTTGGAATTGCGTGTAGTATATATATATATAGTGGTCAAATGTTTGCAATTGATGCCATTGAAGTCGGAGACGTGTTGTAGTTCCACTGCGAGATATAGAATTTAAGAGGTGATCATTTCGGTCAAATGAATTTATCTTCTTCGTGAATTCCTTGTATGTAAGATCTGGGCTTATGCATGCGATTGCGTTTTAAACACCCTTTTAATGATCAAAGTTGTGTTTTGGAATCATGCATGAGTGCATTGCATTGTTCTTGTAGGAATTCTTGAGTGATTTGTATTCGAAATTTGATTTTGCATTATGATATCGCTGCATTAATTTTTTTTTTTTTTTGTGTGTGTGTGTGTGTGTAGATTTTGAGTTTTGAAATGCTCCTGATTGGCAGCAAAGATCTGGTTTCCGGATTTTCTTTTCTGATAAAAGAGATTTATTCACTCAATTAGCACCTATGATTTTGAATCTGGATCAAAAACAGAAAATCTTGGTTCATTTTCAAGTGAATTGCTCTTTGGGGTTCTAAAATACAGAATGTTATTTTGATGAATTGAAATGTCCTCGTTTCGAAATATTGAAAAATGTCCCGGATGTGATGCTCTTAGAAGATCAAAAGGGCACAGTTGGAGTGATTGTTGTTTAATATGTCATTTTTTTTTTGAGTCAGAAATCTCATGTCTAAGGAAGCATCGAATGGAAGCCATGTATCAACCAAGCCACCTCCTGAGCCTTCACCATTGCGCAGAGCAAAATTTTATCAGGTATGGATTAATGTATGATGCATGCTGTGCTTTTCTAGAAGCATATAGAAGAGAATAATACCTCTCAACTTAGACGATAGATACACATTTGTGACTGAATCCTGGATGGCAGGCAAACATGAGAATTCTGGTGACTGGTGGTGCTGGATTCATCGGCTCTCACTTAGTTGATGAACTGATGCGAAATGAGAAGAATGAGGTAGGGTGTTAATAACAGACAGACAGTAGGTTCAGTTTTTGTCAAACAATAATTTGTATGCTTTAAAGTGCTGTTCAGGTGATTGTTGTGGATAACTACTTCACAGGCTCCAAGGAAAACCTCAGCCAGTGGATTGGCCATCCACGATTTGAGCTTATTCGACATGGTGAGCCAGAGCATAATGTCCAAATAAAATCATCATCATTCAGCTCTAGGCTTCTGATATTTGAATTGGTTGACCTGTTAGACTTGTTGTTGTTTATTTATTTCATCTTCAAACTTGAAAGCATTTTGTCTATGTTGGTTTCTAGTCATTTTTGTTTTTTCATTTGCAGATATAACTGAGCCTCTGTTAGTTGAAGTTGACCGGATTTATCATCTTGCTTGTCCTGCTTCACCCATCTTCTACAAATACAATTCAGTGAAGGTCAGATATTAATACTATTGATATGCCTCACATATTTGCTTAAGGAAATACGATGCATCTTGATGAAGACTTTCTAGTTATGTGATTAATGGTTTAATTCCATAATCGGCAGACAATAAAGACTAATGTGATTGGTACGATGAACATGTTGGGACTGGCGAAACGAGTTGGAGCAAGGTCATGTGGATTGTCTTTCTTGTTTCCATTTTGAATAATTTCAGAGTCTTGACAATTTGTGAGCACCTTACAGGATTTTGCTTACGTCCACCTCAGAGGTTTATGGTGATCCACTTGTTCATCCTCAAACAGAAGATTACTGGGGCAACGTGAATCCTATAGGTAACATTTTGCACAACAATAGCTAGCTTAATCATTTACTGTAAAATGGAGAATTTGATTTTAAGTTTTGTTGCAGGAGTGAGGAGTTGTTATGATGAGGGGAAAAGGATAGCAGAGACTTTGATGTTTGATTATCACAGGCAGCATGGAATCGGTAATACTACTTTTCATTTCATTTCATTCACTCCACGTATCAGCATCCCTAACCAATATGCATGAAATGGTTGGTACATTAGAAATACGAATTGCAAGGATCTTTAACACGTATGGTCCCCGGATGAATATTGATGATGGTCGCGTTGTCAGCAACTTCTTAGCTCAAGCAATTCGGTAAAGTAGTAGTACTTGTTCCAGATTATGATTCTCTTGGTTATGATTTATGGCCTCATCACTGCAGTGATGAGCCTCTGACTGTTCAGCTGCCTGGAACACAAACAAGGAGCTTTTGCTACGTTGCAGACATGGTGCATGCATGTCCTTTCATGATTTCATTACAAAAAGCTTATAATTAATTAAGCTCTCTTTTTTTGATTGGGTTATTTGTTTCATTTGGTAATAAAGGTGGATGGCCTTATCCGGCTGATGGAAGGAGAGCACATGGGGCCAATCAACATTGGGAATCCAGGTGAATTCACGATGCTTGAGCTTGCGGAGACTGTGAAGGAGATGATAAACCCGAAAGTGAAAATCATGAGGGTGGAGAACACCCCGGATGATCCGCGGCAAAGAAAACCAGACATAAGCAAGGCCAAGGAGTTGTTAGGGTGGCAGCCGAAGATCAAGCTCCGCGACGGCATACCTCTCATGGAGGAGGATTTCCGGAAGAGGCTGGGTGTTGTCAGGAGGAAGTGAGTGCCACTCCGCCAGCCTTCGTCTCATGCATCTTTCTTCCTTCAACAGATACATGTGTTTTCTACTTTTGTTTGCTAAACATTATTGTCTGTGGATCCAGTTTTGATGTTAATAAAGTTTCTTTATGTGGATGAAATTTGTTATCATTTTTCCTGCTTAAATTTGTATCCTCTCTTATTCATCATCAAACTTCAAAGAGTAAATCACATTGATCTTGTAAATTATCATCACCTTAACTTCGTTGAAGCCTGAAGGTATAATCATGTTTGGTGTATATTTTGATTCTTAGATGTACTTGAATCCACGTAGCAAGATCAATGGAGTAAAAATCAATAGAGTGCTGTCTCTTCGATGGTATTGCCCGTGTAATAAAAAAATTGTGATTGTCAATAAACTTGTGGTATTAATCTTAGAAACAAGTTGCCTCCGTAGCATAGTGGTAGTGCGTTCGCTACGTAAGCGAAAGGTCGCGAGTTCGATCCTCGCCGGGGGCTATTTTCCCCTTTTCCTTTAATTAATTACCTAACACCTAATTTTTTTATTATTTTTCAATATACGTTTCATTATTCACCATTAATATTATTCACCTCTCCAACAATAGAATATTTCTTTTTTATATTATTCTTATTAAAATTAAAACTAAAATGATACTTACATAACTAATTATTTCATTTGACATAACATTTATTCATGTGAAAATTTTCTTTTACAACAAGGTATCCGGATGGGGAGAAGAGCTCGTAGTTTAAATTTAACACCAAAGATCTTAATGTTTTTGAGTAAATTTGAACTTATATTGATTTCCTAAATCTTTAGAAAACACAGACATTAGATTAAATTTGAAGTAGAATTGTAGAAATATCCTATTCATAAAAAACATGAAAAAGGTCATACTTAACAATAAATTTAAAAAGAAAAACATTACAGACAGTTAAAATAAAAATCAATGAAAATAGTACAATATAAAATATTAGTGCAATTCCAAATGAACTTGCACATAGAAATAAATGGATTCTACATAAAATAAATAAAAATATTAAGGGTCCTACTGGATTCGAACCAGCGACCTTTAGATTTGCAGTCTATTGCCCTACCACTAGGCTAAGGACCCAAGCGAGAACTTCTGTAAGTCACATTATATAATTATAAATATTTAAAATCCAGTTTTTGATATTAAATTTTAGAAGACTAAAAATTTCAATCTTAGCCTCTGCACAAAATTTTGATGGATGATTGATTAAAACTTTAATAATCAAATGTACATTACGTACAAACTTTCCCATTCAAAATGTGATTAAACATATTCACATTCCGAATTTCCATGGTAGAATTTATAAGAACTCACGATAATTTATAATACTCCTCTATTCCATTGAAGTAGTCTCATTTTCCTTTTTTGATTGTCCTATAGAATTGTCCCATTTTTCTAGAATGACAAACTTTTTTTACACTTATCAATAAAATATTAATTTCACTACACTCACAACTCTTAATTTTCACGCCCAAAAAAAAATGAGACTAGTTCACCAACATGGAGGAAGTAATAGCCAATTTTTGTGAGGGAGGATAGATTGTTACGATATTGGAAGACATCAAGTTTATAAATAATTGCATTGAAATAGGGAATGTGAAAGCATAGCTCCTATCCTTGAGTTTCTGATCACTTACATATATGGATCCGCAGAGGACAAAAATTTCAATTGAAAAATGCCATCATCCATACAAGCACCAACCCTGAAATATCCACAAAAAATAAGAAATATTTGATATAAAATTACATCTTACTAAATAAAATATTGATATAAACTAGGTATACATTTCATAGGAAAAAAAGAAAAAGAAAAATATCAACCAATAATCTAAACTTTTTTGGGAAAAATTTGTGCGGACGGACCATATCATTATAATGTATTTCAATATAGTAAATAATCATTTATTATGTTAAAATGGAGTATTATTTATATGTATGAAATGCTATATATCAAATGAAATTTCAATATAGTAAATAATCATTTACTCCCTCTGTCCCATATTGTTAGACACAAATGAATTGGCACATGAACCAAGACAAAAAGTAAGTAATTGTTTAAACAAAGATTAGCACTAAAAATATTAATAAAATAAACACTAATGACATACTTAAAAAAGTCAAGAATTCAGTCAACAATAATAAAAAAAACATTAATCAGAACTGATCTGATTGTGGTCGATTCGAGACATGTATTCCTTGATTTTGTTTACAGCAACATCGGCGATGGCCTTATAATCGTCGTTGAAGGCGGAGTCACGGTTGGACATAATCGATGGTGAGAGGTGCTGGGACGGTGGTGAGAGGGGATGGCGTGGGTTCGCGGTGGTGAGAGGGGATGGCTGGGCTGCGAGA
>JAPKLW010004936.1:10323-23551 GCA_026898455.1 Plectranthus barbatus
TGGGTTCGCGGTGGTGAGAGGGGATGGCTGGGCTGCGAGAGACGGCGATGGTGCTGGGCGAGAGGCGGCGGTGGTTGGATTTGGCCGGTGTGAGGGGTGGTGAGAGGGGATGGCGTGGGTTCGCAGGGGAGAGAGGAGAGAACAGCGGCGTTGGAGATGCATCTGATTTGAGAGAGATACAGATTTAGGGTTTGTAAGGGATAGGGTGGGAAATACATGAATATTTGGTGGTAGGGTAGTAAATTGAAGTGTAGTTAATTTAGGTTATGTTTTGATAATTTTTTGCTAAAAAAGGAAATGTGTCTAATATACGGGACAGACCGAAAAGGAATACGCGTCTGATCTAATGGGACGGAGGGAGTATTATGTTAAAATGGAGTATTATTTATATGTATGAAATGCACATTTTGAATAAAATACGCAGAATGTGTAATGAATTGGGAACATACTAGGTTCAAATATCTCATATGGATATTCACTTTAACTTTTTTTATTACTTTTAAGAAAAATGATACTCCCTCTGTCCTGGTCTAGTTACATATTAATGTACATAATAATCAATATTCATAAGTATAGTATTTTATTAAAAGTATGAAAATTTTATTATTTTAAAATATATGACAAATATAATAGAAGATGTGAAACTAATATAGCGGGTTTGGGGAGTATAAAATATAAAAGATGATAAAGCGAGACATAAAAAGAGGACTTTTTGTAGGGAAATTGGGGGACATAAATTGAAAAGCTTTGGCTTTATATACCTCCAAGAGTCAATGCGGTTTGAATTCCGTCCCTCCTCGTCCCACTCAAACCATATCCTGATCACACCACACTCAAATATTCATCAATCTGGCATGTAATGTAAATCAAATCAAATCATTTGATGATCTTTTCATTTTTTACAATAGTTATTCATTATTTTTTCTCAACTCATTTGCCATCTCATGCATACATTTTTCAAGAGGGGGAGAGAGAGAGACCTCTGCCGTAGCAATTGACGGTGGTGTTGACACCATTCTGGCACCTACAAGCGAAGGACTCGTGGAAGCCCTCAAAGCCACAAAACCCTCCACTCTCCTCACAGTTCCGGCACGCGCCGCTGTAATAAGATGAATCATTGTACTGCATCAAGATCCCATACTGCCATTTCATCGGGTCGCCCTCGCTCCCCCCGAACCCGTAAACCGCCGAATACGACGAGCACTGCAGCTTCGGCAGATCCACCACCACACCCGGACCCGCTAGCGGCGGGTCATACACGCAGCACGTCGATATCGGCGCGTGCGGCTCCAGCCCAATGCCCGCCACGCCTCTGCACGAATACAACCCCCTGCACACGTTCATGCCCGAACCCGTGTCACAGAAGTCCGCATCCGGGTCGAACACGGGCGACGTGGTGGAGCAGCCCACCAATGCGAATATGTTGTCCGGCGCCACGCTGAACGGGCCGGGCCGGTCCAGAGCGAAGCTCCCGGAGTCCTGCATGGAGGAGCAGGTGGACATGAGGGGGTCGGCGACGACCAGACTGTTGGCGGCGTAGTCGATAGAGGTTACGTCGTAGAAGCCGCCGGCCGTGGAGAGCTGGAGGACTCCGCCGGGGGTGCATTTGACGTAGCGGGAGAAATCGGGATGGCCGCAGCCGCTACCGGAGCCGAAGGGGAACTTGATGGGGATGGCGCCGCATCTGTCGAGGCATGTGGCGTTGAGTGGGATGGCGGCGTGAACTTGAAGAGGGGAGAATCGGGAGATGATGATGAAGAAGAAGAAAAATACTAGGAGAATTTGAGTGTGAATTTTCATTTTTTTGTTGGTGATGGAAAGGTAGGAGTCAGAATTATATAATTTTATTTTCCTAAAAAGCAGAGCCTGGAGAGAGTATGGGATCCAGCAAAGATCGTTGATGAAGGAAACTGGTCCGGGCCATTATTTGAAGGCCCGACTCAACTTGATAGATTCGGGTCAGGCCTTGAAAGAAAAAATAAACGCCACGTAGTAAAATAATTTTAATTTAAATAAATTTTAAATATTTATTATTATTATTATTGTTGGGGTTGAACTCATTCGGCCCACTTAAAGGTCCAGCATGCGGCTCAGTTTAATTTTGTGTAGGTCTAGCAAAGAGACTAGCCCACTAGAAAATAGTGGAGCAGTTCAACCAGGAGGAGTCCAATTCAAGAGTAGTCTGATCAGCAAAGAATGCAATCCGATTGACAGAGGGAGGGACCGACAGGCGTACATCGAACTGCCCAACGGTCAAAGGGGAGTAACGAAAGGATAACGATAAGCTCGCGAGATTCTCGGGAAGGTCCAACTGCCTTCAACTCACCAACCCCAATATTTTCAGAGAGCACCGTCGAACGCTCTAGCGAAGCTCGCGGAAACCCTAGACAAAACCTTAGACCACTAACCTCTATAAATACACCCGTTGAACGCCAATCCGCAACACCTAGTTTTTCTCATAAGCTTTGATATTCGCATACATCTCGATAGTAATTGATATATGGTAAAAGGAACCGCTTCAAATTGCATAGCTCTATTAAGCCATACTTCCTGTGTCGGTTTTGGGCAGTTGTCCTCATTGCAATTTATATCTTACTATTTATTTACGATTCATACTTGTTATTTCATGTATATTTTTCGTGTAGTTCCTGGGGCTCTATATCAAACGTATTTCTAACCTCAACAATTATTATTTTAAAATTGAGTCACACAATTTTAAATGGAGAAGGTGTCACTGTTAGGGGCCGCAATCTCCAACCCGATACGAACCTTACACGAAAAAATTGGATTGGATCAACATATTTAATTTTCGGGTCAGCTTCCGGTCGAACTCACCCAACCCATTTAATCTTCATGTTGGGTTCGAGTCAATCTCAAGTTGACCCGCGAACCCATTTGACCAACCAATAAAATTAGTTATTATTATTATTGTTGGGTTCAGGCCCATGAACCCAGGCCCAACGGATTAATCGCCCCGTACAGAAGATTGTCTCATCAAAGCCAGCGAGATTAAGTCAAAGCCTCGCAGCCGACCACCGAAGCGCCTCGCCATCGAGGAGATAAGCAGGCGTCACAGGAAGGAAACCCTAATTTGCTGGCAGCGCCCGATAGTTGAAGCCCTAACCGCCTCCAAAAAACCCGCAACCGTTCCGTTATTCACGGCGAGCCGTTGCAGCTCGACGCCTAGGGTTAGCCACTGCCTACCTGCCTCTATCCTATCTATAAATAGAGGCAGGGAGCTCATTTTTAAGGCCAATTCCTCTCTAGTGAAGAACCTGATGGATTTTGTATACTGAAAGCATTTATTACAATGTGTATACAACGGTTTATTTCTCCTATCTGTTAACAATCGTATATGTATGAACAATTATATCCTCTTGTCTCACCGATAGGGACGATCATACGGTGTTGTTGTAGATCGCAGAAGACAGTATGATCACTTGACCTAGTGAGACATAAACATGATCACAGCCGAGACAACGTATAAGGATACGTCTGTCCGGATGGCTGCGGCATTGTCGGAATAAGTAGTCTATCTTGGTTACTTTACATGCTGGTACGCAGAGGTGGCGTATTGATGGAGCGCAGTGAGATATATTCGTCTGTCTGACATCAGCGAATAAAAGATCTCGTTATATTGATTGAGTCCAAACCCTTACGAAGGTTCAGGGGTTTGCACGGGTTGACTGTTGCTTTGACTTGCCATGGTGGAGAGCCAACACAGCGCGCTCGTATATCCGCATCTTGGGTAACAGCAGTTCGTGTAGTACCGCCTGAGACTGAACTTAGGTAACCATATCCGAGTAATAGGATGAGGACATTCCCTGAGGAGCTCAATAACATTCATCGTGCCAAAGTCCTGCAGGCTGATTAAGTTCAGGCACGAGTGATAAGGTTTGAGTGGTACTACTCAGGAATTATAAGATATTAATTAATTATAGTTAGAGCTTGTCAGAGGCTCCGATTAATTAATGGATGTTCGGTAACCTTAAATATGGGGATTCTCAATTAATGCAACTAGGGATGGGGAAAAATACCGAAATATCGAAATACCGGACATATCGTATCGAAAAAATATCGAAATTATCGAAATTTTGGTATACCGTCTTTTTTGGTAAGGTATCATACCGTACCGAAGATTTTCGGTACGGTAACGGTATGACAATCCTGATATTGACGGTATACCGGTACATACCGTACCAAAAATATAATAATATTTTATTATTATTATTATTATTTGAAAATAATAAATTAAAAATAAAATCATATAAATTAAGAATGAAATCATTTCTTCTCTTTTCACCTAACAATATTATTAATATAAACATATTTCTTAATTAAATATCAACTTAAAAAATTATAAAAATCAAAATATATCAAAAAGATTTTGTATGTTAACGGTATATTGAAATAATGATAAGATAAATGGTATATAGATTATGTCATGCCAAAATCATATTGAAATCATTTCAAGAATTCGATTTGTCGAAGTAATAGTATATAAATTATCTCATATCGAAACCATACCGAAAATTCGGTATACCGAACTAAGGTATACCGAAAATTTCGGTACGGTAACGGTATGAGTTTTCCTCATACCGTAAATTTTGGTAAGGTATAAGGTATGGAGAAAAATGTCCGGTATACCGTACCGAACCATCCATAAATGCAACCCGTTCTCACAACGTGGTAATAAAGGGGTAGGTCAGTATTAATTCTGTGGTGAAAAAGAATTAATATTAATTAATTAATTGTGTCCTGGGTTGTGGACAAGGGAATTAATTAATTTATAGACCCACTTTATTATTTGCATTAGGTCTCAGGTCTGGCCCAACAAGTGTGCTGAATTGAGCCCAAATTGGCCCATTAGGGTTTCTAACCCTAGGTCTATAAATAGACAGCTCTCTCTCATTAGTTGTAACACAGTTGAAACACAACAAACCCTAGAGAGAGAGCAGAGGGGCGCCGATTTTGAGAGTTCAAGGGAGGATAATTTCGATTCTGGTCCTGCTCAAGCCACAGATCTACAGAGTCCTCACCAGTAGTAGATCTGAACAGCACCGGGACACAGATCTGAAGATCTAATCTGGAAAACAACAGATTTCTTCTTTCCCTTTTCTTTATTGTCGATTTTCTCTGGAAATTAGTTTTCTAATTTATGTTTCCGCAGAGAAATCAGATTGCGTGATTGAATTGGTTCTTGGAATTCAAACGCAAAAGATCGGTACAAACACTACGGATTTACGGTAATCTCTCAATCCACAATTGTGCATTAAATTCATAGGAGCATGCTAGGGTTTTGAGAATAATTAATTATGAGCAATATCCATAGATCGATCCGGTTCAGTTTGGTTTTGGTGATGCAGTTCACGGAAAAACCCTACAATTGGTATCAGAGCCAGGTTTCTGATTTATGGCTCTGTTGTTTATAATTAAATTCGATTATATGCATGTATGAATTTATTATTGTGGATGTTGGTTTTTGTTCCTCATGGCAACCCGTTGATTCAGCCCGCGGTGGTTTATCCGTATAGGGCTGAATTGTTTTGTAAAATCATGAGAAAATCAGTGATTAGAATAGATTTGAAATTGTAATAGAATAGTTTTTTGTATTTTCAAATCTGTAATTGAACGGGTCGAGGACGAAGAACGAAGACGGAGCCGACGAAGGGCACGGCGGACGACGGCGGGCGCGGCACGCACGGCGTGCGGCGCTGGGCGCGGCCCTGGCGGCGGCGGACTGGCGGCGGCGGCGGTCGGCGGCTCCGGTCGTCGTCGACTGCTGCTGCCCGTCGCGATGGCTCGTGTTTTGGTGGTTTGTGCAATCCTGTGTAAACCCTAGGTTTGCATTAGGGTTAGGGCAAATCATCAGATCACAAAGGCCTAAAAATCCAAAAGATTTGGTGTATCAAGATTTGGAGGCCCTTGAAGATTTGAGAAGATTTGAATTTATCCATTAAATTCAAAATTCAAATTGTAATAGATAGATTTTATTTTCTATTTATTTTTAGGGCCACGAGGAATTTTTGTTTGCCTTAATTGTCCTCGTATGATATGTGATTTATTTATGTGCGCAATTAAGCATGTGTAGATAATAGGAAAATCATGTTTTACAGCTTTTATTATTTACAGCTTTCCAAGCATGCTTATGTGATTAATTTCTTTTGTTGGATTATATTTTGGGAATTTTTGGACTTGTTTAATTACATGCAAAAATTTGGAAAATATAATGACAAAAGGAAATTATGTGTGCGCATAAAGAAACCTTTTAAAAGAAAAATACTAAGCAGATTTTTTAATTAAAATCAATAGACCTCCACAAAGCGGTCCTAGGCTGTAAGTGTATCTCTCGTTCTAGTAAACGTCTACGAGTGTAGCTTGCTAGTTCCCGGAGGTGCATGGGTACGGTTGTTGGGATTTCTAGACAAACAATTTAAATCATGTGAATAGTGGGAGGGCTTTGCGTAAACGTCTACGAGTGTAGCTTGCGTAGACCTCTTTCACAAGTATTCTAGGATTGATTTAAATTAAAGATAACAAAAGCTTTAAGGGCTGTGCGGTATGGTTACGTGCCATGCTAAACTGTCTCTTTTGGCCGGAGTTAAATTTGTGGTTAATTGCTTAGAAGCATCTTAGAATATAATGCAAGAATTGCATCCCTGTTCTTGAGAGATGGCTTGGTCTATGGTTTTCACTAATTATTAATTTCTAGTGTCAAAAGCATCCTGACATGGTAGTGAAATTAAATGGATAGGGGCTTAAAATCCGCAGTTCTGGTTGAGGGTGACATCGTAAACGTCTACGAGTCTAGCTTGCGGTGGGAACTCTTGGGCAATTAGTGGAAAACATTTGTATTTGATTTATTAAAAGGTTTTCAATGCATTTGTTTTCGAAGTTCAACATGTATGTTCTTATTTAAGAATCTTTATTGTTTCAGATATGTCTATGTCTAATGTCATCAATATTCTCGCACAAAACACTCTAACTGGTCCGAACTTCCTGGAATGGAAGCGCAATCTCGAATACCTCCTGATTGCAGAAGAACATATGTTCATTCTGCAAGTACTTCGTCCCGAAGTGCCAACTGCTGAATCCAGTCAACTGGATATAGACTTTTGTAACAAGTGGGAGAAATCGAACAATGTAGTCAAGTGCTACATGATGACCACTATGTCGAAAGTCTTGCAGCAGCAGCATCAGCACCATAGGGATGCCTATGACATTATGCAAAGTCTGGAGGCGACCTATGGGGAAACTGATAGAGCCGTCAGGTTCAATCTCATGAGAGAAATTGTGAGTAAGAAAATGATTGACGGCACCTCAGTGAGAGAGCACGTGGTTACCATGACTCACCTCATGGATGAACTAACAGTGCATGGTGGAGGTATCGACGCTGAGGCTAAGGTCGATATCATACTGAACTCTCTACCCAAGTCCTTTGAGAGTTTTAGACTGAATGTTGTCATGAACAAGAAAGAGTATACTCTTAACGAGTTACTCAATGACTTGATGGCAGCTGAATCGGTCATGAACCCTCAGAAGGTTGCCTTGGCCACTTCTGGTAATCTCTCTGTTGTACCGAAAAGTATGAAGCGGAAGAAAGGGATTCAGAAGTGGGCCAAAAAGACACCTGTGAAGGATGGTGGGGCTGGGAAAAAGCCTAAGGTGGCGACTGAAAGGGACAGGTGCTTCAGGTGTGGTAAGAAAGGACATTGGAGGAAAGATTGTCAAGCCAATAAAGCTAGACAATGTATGCCATTTGCATGTATAACTGTAAGCATGATTAGAGTTAGTTGTTGCTCTTCCAGAGCTGTAAGCACTGACTTGTTGATCATGTTGTTGTACTTTGCAGGGGACCGTGCCGACAAGGCTGGTGAGTGATGGCAAGAAGATACCAAACTGGATGAAGGCAACGTTTTATGATGGAGCTTCATGGAGTTTTTCCTTTCCTCATATTTTGATGTTTTAAGTACATTTGAGGGTTTATTTGTGGGCCGTGGTTTATCGGCAGGACAAATTTTATCAACCTTTTATGAATATTTGTTATTTATGATTTTATCATTGGCAGTAACAATGTTATCCGTTGTGTTGATTTGTACTCTTTATGCTACTTCAATCAAAATATGTCCGCATGTATTGCATGTAATTTATCCGTAATTGACAATCCTAGGAAGAGAAAACTTACTTCTTCTAATGAGGATCTTACATATCTCTGGCACTTGAGATTGGGTCACATCAGCTTGAAGCGGATTCAGAGACTTGCAGATGACGGTACATTGGACTTAGTCCGGGCTGTACCTTATCAAGTCTGCGAATCCTGCATCAAGGGCAAGATGTCAACTAGGCCTTTCAAGGCTAGTCAGTCTCGAGCAGAGGATGTGTTGGAGTTGATCCATTCTGACTTATGTGGACCGATGTCCACGCAGGCTCGTGGAGGGTACGAGTACTTCGTCACTTTCATTGACGATTACTCAAGGTACGGATACGTTTACCTGCTTCGCTACAAGTCTGGATGCTTTGAGAAATTCAAAGAGTTCAAGGCTGAGGTAGAAAAGAAGGTCGGGAAAACTATCAAGTCGCTGCGATCTGACCGCGGTGGCGAATATCTCGGTAACGAGTTCCTGCAATATTTGTCAGAAAATGGGATTACTTCCCCATGGACTGCACCGGGTACTCTCCAGCAAAACGGTTGTTGGTCCCGGTTTATCAGAGTGTATAACGTTACGCAGCGGAAATATTGAACTTATAAGTCTAACTTGCACTCTGTCCTGCTGGTTGCTCAGCTGGCTGGCTGACTGGCTGGTCAGCTGATAGCTCAACACTTAGAATATTTTAAGCCTAGTTTGCACAGTTATCAGTTTTCAGATATACACCAGCACTTGAGTGCTGGGTTTCAAATACAAATTTAAATACTGAAAGCAGATAAAGGCAAAGGATTTTTATAGTGGTTCGATCAACTGATCTACGTCCACTCTCCAGTCGACTCACTGGAAATTCACTATAAGAGTAGTTCGGTACAAAGAGTCCTACGATCTATCTCCAGCTGGTAGATGCCCCGTCTACCAGTCCACTGGATCAACCGCTCCCGGTCCTTGTCCTTCTTCAACTCTCTCAGCTGGTGGAGTGCGAGCACGTCACTTTAACCTCCACAGCTGGCTGGTTGGGTGTTGAGTTCTCCCAAGAACGTAAATCCTCTACGGCAAACTGCCCGTAATAACTCAAGAGCTGGCTGGCTCTAGAGCTGCTATGTTCTTCCTCAGAAAGAGAAAGAACACCAAGCGAGGTCTGTAACTTACAAGCTGGAAGCTTGAAGTCTCGTGTTTGAATAAATCAACACACGGATAGCCTTTTGAAAGGCCTCGAAAGTCGTATGCTTTTACTTGCTTGAGCGTAATAAATTTCAGTCTTTCGGTAGGTGGAGAGTTGGCCAAGAACATTGAATGTTGATGGATCCCAGGTATTTATAGCCGAGGGATCCCATTCAAATATTCTAGCCGTTTGGACACATCCGGAAAAGTCTCTGTCCTCGCATGTCCTTCTGACGGCGGCAGGTAGGAATTTCCGGAAAGCGCCATGCTTGTGTCCGCTTTTTCTGACACAGACCTCTTTGTGTCAGAACGGCTCTATTTCGTCAGTACGAGGAATCACAACTGGTGTCTTGAACTGATAGACTTTAAGGATATCCTTCCTTAAAGTCTTACTTTGTCAGTATATTCCTCAGACGAATCTTCCTTTTGTCTCTAAGATGCTGGGAGAGTGAATCTTCAATTCTGCTGGTAACCTCCGACTGGTAGAACATACTGGTGATCTTGTGCTGGCAGTCTCTGCTGGTGACTTTCCTTAGCACAATCAAGGTCTACCAATTTGTCTGGATGTTAACCCTTTCTTGGAATCTCCCATGACTGGTGGCTTCACCGCTGGTGAATAGTGTCAGCCAGAACACATATTCTGCTGGTGGGATTTGTCAGCCTCCTGCTGGTGAAACCCTTCCAACTGGTGAACAGTAGCCAGTCATTAGCTCTTGACTCCATGTTGATGAACAGTGTCAGCATGGGTCTGTCAGTCGTCGGCTGGTGAAATCCTTCACCAGGTAAGAGATTCTCATGCTGATGAACAGTGTCATCATGAGTCTTGATCAGCTACGACTTACAACTCAAAAGACCTAAACAGGACTTTACATTTGAGACTAGAGCTATTCTAGAGACAAACTGACGCTGGTTGGACTTAGGATTTGATGCACCAAAACTATGATCTAGACAACAAAATCACATCATTTCTATGAGTGCTACTGAGGGAAAGGAAACTTAGCCAGATTTCCCAACAATTTCCCCCTTTTTGGTGCGATCAAAGCCTAACCAGCGAGCACTCAGCTGATAAGGAAAAATACAGAATATTTCTGGGTTTTACAAGTAAACCTATCAGATCTAAACCCATGAAACTATTTCCTCACATCAGCTCTAACCTAAGGATCTTCCCCCTCAAACTGGGAGAGATATTGCTCGATTAAATTATGAAGTAAGAATCTGAGCCAGGTTAGAAATAAAAGATACCAAATGGAGTGCTGGTGCTGATTACACAAAATGTGTAAGTTCAGCTGGTAAGTAAAAATCAGTAGACATTAGTTGGACAATGAGAAATTGTCGTCAACCCGTCAGTAATCAATCCATTAAATGTTGCAATTACAAGTACAGGATTAAAAAACTGACTAGTCTAACTGGTACAAACATACTTAACCAAAAATTTAAGAGTACAAGACCTATGGCTGAGAAGAAGATCCAGGAGATTGATTTCGATTTGCTAGGTTCCTCAAGATCTCAGTAAGAGCCGCCATGTCTTGTCTGCTCTTCTCCCTTTCTTCAGCAGCTATCCTCCTCTCCTCTTTAGCAAGGCGGAACCTCTCAGCCTCGGCACGTGCTCGCGCATCTTCCCCCTCTTGGATCCGCACCAAAAAGGAGTTCACTCCAGAGGTGAAGGTCTCCATTTGTTGCGCCATCTCTGCTCGGTAGGAGGAAAAGCGCTGGTCCATTCTGGCATCAATGAGATCAAGCAGTTGCGCAGGCGGATGGACCTCGGAGAGAGGCTGTGCTGAAACTGCAAGGGAAGAGGAAGGCACATCAGTTGCGGAAGGAGCCGCTGCTGGTTCAGATGCAGCTGATATCTCCATCGGGGCTGGCTCCTCCGCTGGCACTGCAGCAGCTGCTGGTGCCTCAACTTGCACTTCCTCAGCTGGCTCCTCAGCTGACTCCACCACTGGCACTGCTGCTGGAGCTGGCTGGACTTGTTCATTGAATTCCACCACTTGCCAGTCCATAGAATCAGGGACGAGATCGCCCGAGACAATAGGAACATGAGGGACGGCAAGGGTCAGCCACAAGCCACGAGAAGGATCCTCCTCCACAATATGGTCTACCAGCAAGGCGCAGGCAGCCATGTCGAACAGGATAGCATGATAGGGAGGGATCCTTGGGAGGGTAACCAGCACTCTGAGGCGTCGGAGCGGATACGTCAGCTGGTACCCCCGACTGCTGACTCGGAACTGGAGAAAAGGTAACTTGACCTTTTGCCGTGGCGGGAGGCCGGAGCTTCCAGTCAGCTGCCTATACTCTGCAATCTTCAGCAAGCGGCGCTGGATCCTCCTTGTAGACAGCTGCTGGTGGCATTCAGGATCGGTGCCCATGAAAGCATTGGCCCAAGCCTCTTCCGCTCTCCAGTAGCCAAGACCCAGCATGGCATAGAGAACCGCCCGCTTCTCCACAGTCAGCAGGCGCTGGCATCTGTCAAAAATTCGCCATCTCCGGAACTCCAGACATAGTTCCGGATCCACCCTCCAGAGCCTTCGGTAGCTGGAAATTATCTCGTCATTGACGGCATTTTCCACCTCCACCGCGATGTTCTCAGCATACTCATAGAGAGTGGAGTTGTAATATTCCACTGGCTGCAGGGGCAGGCACCAGGCAGTGATTCTGGAGGCATATACCGACTGGTGAGGGAGTCCGCTGAGAGGTATGATGTTGTATGCAGATGGCTCTGGCACTCTTGAATTATGAAATGCCATCTCCCCGCGCTGCTCCCACCGGTGCACTCCTGTCACTCGTGCCTGGAAAGTATCCTCATCAACCAGTTGATGCTCTTGGATGCAGAGCATATAAGGACGCCTTTCAGATCGAGCACGCCTAACTGGTGATGTAGAGGATGCTGCTGGTCGCCCAGAAGTTGATGTCGAGGCATCTGTGGATCGGGGGCGACGGGCAGAAACTTGAGCCTTAGCTTCAAAGTCTGGGAATAGATCCCTTGGCTCCATCCTCTGCACCATTGAGTGAGATACCACCTGCTCAGCTGGCTCCTGCTCTGGCTCCTTAGCCCTTGGTTCCTCTTCATCCTCGGATTCAGAACTGGCATCCGAGGAGCTCGCCAGTTGTACCGGGGTGGTCGCCCGCTCTTCTTCTCCTTCACTGGCACCCCCTTGCGCGGCCAGTGGGACGTTGTCACCTCCACCACCCCCTTGCACGGGTGGAGGGACATCAGCGGTTTCCTCCTCCGGCTGGTACTCATCCACAAGGGATAGTACATCCTTGTCAGTGCCCATCACCAGCAGGTGTTCAAAGGTTTCTTCAGATAAGATTTCGCCTGGTGCTGGTGCTGGTGGCCTTGTACTTGTGGATTCGAACGCTTGTCCTTTGCCCCTGGTCGCCAGCCTCAGTTGCTCCTGTATTTCCTGCTGGCGCCTGGCCTCAGTCTCAGCCTTGATCTGAGCAAAGCGCTCATCCCTGGCCGCCAGCTCCGCCTCTCGCTTCTGCTTCGCCAGCAGAGCCCGGAGCCTTGACTTGGCCTGCTTCTTCCTCACCAAGGAAGCACTCCTTGCCTTCTTGGCGTGCTTCTCAGCCTTCTGCGCCTTGGTCATGACTCGCTTGCGCTTGCGAGTCATCTTCTCCAGCGTCTCCTCCTCAGTCAGCCCCAGAACGGACTTCTTGACTGGGATGGAGATCTTCCCAGACTCGGGGTGATATGCCACAGCTGATGGTGGCTGCTGGTGCTGGGAAGTCTTAGGCTTCTTGCGGGAGGGCTTCTTTGTGACTGGCGCCTGCATGACTGGTTGAGGGCGACTTCCAGAAGCCTCCACTTCTGCATCCTCCAGTTGGGTGAAGAGAGACTCGGTCTCCATCTTCCTTTTCAACTCTGCCCTTGCCTCCTCCGTCAGCGGCTGTGCCATGACTGGCACCTGTTCCCC
>JAPKLW010004937.1:0-16224 GCA_026898455.1 Plectranthus barbatus
CCAATCAAAACCCTCCAGCTTGTGCACTGTGAGTTTCCTTTCACCTCAAATTTCCTCGAAATCAGAGGCGGCCATGGCCTCCACTTCAGCATTTTCACCACCATCTTCTAAATAACTGAATAAACTGTGGATTTTCCGACAAAAGATTCCTCTTTTTTGGCTCCTAGGTGGGTGGGCAGGTTGGTTGTGGAAAGCATTAATCTTTTTTTTTTATATATATTTTGATGTATTGTTTGGTTATGTTTATCCATGTTCGTCTAACAATAGTTATTTTTATATGTTTTGGGAATCCTTGTATTGGTAGTAAGTAATTACATAATTTCTGTTGATATGGAAGAAATTCAGTAAGTCTGTGAGGTATTCCAAGTTAAAGCTCATCTCATTAATTAGTTAGATTTCAATTGAGGTTGTAATTTTAGGACTGACATGAGAGTTTTGTCTGTTTTGGGTATATGGATATAAATTTTTACTGTTGTTGCACAAGCGCATGATTGTGCTTTCATGATGGTTTTCTGGACAAAGATATGGTTACAATGTAGAGCTGTGCAAACGAACTGAAGTAGTTCAACCTCAGTTAGTTTTCTTTAGATAGATGTATGATTAATATGCTTGAAAATTCTCCAGACAAGAAACGCACCTTGCATCCTTAAATCTTAGCATTTATGGAATATAGATACACAAGTGGCTCTTAGGATCTATTATTCTTTTGGGGTTGTGACTAGAAAAAATAACGCTCGCACCATACCAAATTTTTGTATTGAGCAGAAGAACTGTGGACCCTCTTGAACTTGAACTTGGATGTCCAACTTCCTAAGCATTGATGTAGAAACCTTATCTATTATCCACATCAATATAGTTCTTGTTCAGGTTGCCTCAGCACACCTGAAGATCTAAGTTAAGTTTATGAAATAGTTAATTTTTTTAGTGTTCTGCTGTGAAGTTTTTCTGAAGGGGCATTTGATGTTGTAATCATAAGCACTACCATGATAGTTACAAAATTGGCATCTGGCTACACTCCACTGTTTGAGGGTGAACGGTTTATCAGATTTGATAGTTGCTTTATTTACCTCTCTACTGCAGGCATTATGATGAGAAGGATATGGAAAACTCATTAGTGCAGACGGCGTATTCTCTTTGCAGAGCAGACTTTTAGACAAGACAATTGGTCATAAAGATTAGAAGGTTCGTTTGAAATAACTGTTGGCCCCTCTTAATATTTCTGTTCCATAATTCTTATCTGCCTAATCCTATTCTTATATTCTGGGGCCGCCTTACCGTCCGTCTATTATTTTGTTCCAAGGAGTAAGTTTTGTTTAGCTAGTGCCACATGATATATTTGAATATTGAACTTCAGAAACCCTGTGTTGCTGCTATTCACAAGATCTCACGAGTCAGCTTGTTTAGTTAGATTTTTAGGAGTATTAGAATTCAGAGTGGTAATATAGTTTTCTCTATTGTCTATAAAGTGGAAGACAAATCCTGGGGACTGTATGAACACCCATCCCCTGTACTTGCTGAAAATTTCCAGCTTCTTGAAGAAATAGCATCTCAGTTTCTTTTCAATGAAGGACATCATTTGACTTTTATGAACATTAAATGCTAATTCCAATTTCCAACCTGATTATATGATGTAAGCTCCCCTGTTGTTTTGATATGATTAATTATCCATGTTTTGAGAATTTCAGGACAATGGACATGGAGTTTTCAACAAAGCATACAATGTGTTTGTTACCGATGGTGAGCCATGCATTTGTTATTAGTATTTCATTTGAAGTGGATATATGAACGACAATGCTCACTTTCTTTCAGTTGACAGACAAACCAGTTTTTTCTCAATGACAATGTGCCGTCTGTTGATTAATAGTCGGCATTTGAATTTTCTTACTTTATTTAAAAGTTAGGGACTAGATCTCTGAATGATGTATTCTTCTATGGTCCATTGTTTTTCAGTATTACTAGATTAATGTAGTTGTATCTTCTCGTGAATAACTTATCTAATGTGCTCATATGTTAGGCTACAAGGCAGATCCTTGTGAAATAATACGTATTTTCTATTTGGAAATAGTTTTATATTCACTTCAATGGTGGTTTTGCTTTGAGTAAGAATTTTGTTTTGAGACCCTCTTACCTTATAGGCTGTCATTAGTATTAATATGCTTGTATTTACATTGTTCAATGTATCTTTCCTTCAAAATTTGGCCCTTCTTCAAGTTCTGCACTTATGACGAATGGAAGTATGGGTTAAGTGAAGCTGTTTCCGTCCACTGCTAAATGGCACTAGGGCTTTGGGCTTGACTGTAGTGTTGTCTAGTGCTTGGTGCATACACCCAAACTAGTTGATTATTTTCTTGGAAACTTCAGGAGAGATCTGAATTATGTATTGCTATTTGTACCAATTTCGTTTCTATCGTATTTTCTTATCATAAATTGCTATCATACGTTCAACAAATACTTGCCATCCCTCTTTCTCATGACTATGATCATCTACAACATTTCTAATTTTCTGAATTTTGAGCCAGATTGGCTTACTTAGGATGTTGTGGGCATCTCTCCAAGGATGTTCAAGTAAACTATCTCCAGTTTTGCTCCTCAATTCAGTGGATACAATCAAAACATGATTCCCAAGTGAGTAGTCTTCCAAGCAGTTATTTGAAATTTGTAGATTATATCATGTTCATGTAGTATTTACCAGATACATACATTGTAGGAATTATTCTTTCTTTTTTATTGTATGGCCTCCAAGAAGATCCCTATCGCGTGAAAAGAAAACCTTATGTACAGCTAGGAAAAAGAAGGAGATGGTGGCCCGGATGAAGAAGTTGCAGAGGAATACTACTGGGTAAACCACTTATCGCGCTATGATTTGGTCATAGTAGATTTGTGTCAAGTATTATCCTTTATCCTTGCTTCTAGATTCTACTGGATACAAAATAATGTTTCAGCTCCTATTTTTGGCATTTTAGTGTTTGTAGGCTATGATCATCAACCCTCATTCACTTTCATCACAAACAGATGCTGATTTGCCAATCTCACTAGTGCTTAACTCTAATTGTAGGGTCATTATCGATCCATTCATGTAACACAGTCATCTTTCAAAGATGTTATTGATGCCTGAGGTATACTGTTTGGAATAATCTCTGAATTGCAAAGTTTTGCTTTGACCCTGCTTTTTGTCTCTTTTATCTCAACTCGATTATTTACGATTGCATGTGTTCTGTTTAATTTTGCAACATATATATAAAGTAATGTACTTAAAGAGATGAGATGAGATTACGTGAGAAAAAATTTCGTGTGACAAATGAGAAAAGTCTAAAGCTTTAGTTACAATATCAGAGCTGAACTATTATGTCTCTTCAAGCAAACTTACCGAGTTTAGATTTGTATTTTCCCTTGTGGAATGATGCTAAAAGCAGGGGAATCCTCTCTCTCTCTCTACAAATGTGGTAAATGGTGATCCCCCATTGAAATGCGGCTGCTGCCCTTTTTAAATCTCACCAGCTAGGTCTTCTTTTTGGATGAGTTGCTTGCATTGAAATAGCCTTAATGAAAATACAACACTAATACTACATGAAAACCTACATTAGCCTATCAGATACTAAACACCTAGGTTACAAACCAGATTCAACGAAAATAAACATTACAAAAGGCGATAAATTAAACTCTCCAAACATAAATAAAAAGAGAAGGAAATATTAACCCTTTTTCAAGAGTTATCAATAAACTTTTCCAAGTTTGAAATTTAATATATTTCTAAAATACAACCCGCATATGTTGAGCAAAATGTATATTTTCATTTTCAGATTGGTTTGTGGATAGCGGTTGCCTGAAGCGGCTCACCATTAGTCGTTACTTACTACTACGATCAACAAAGTTTGAACGGAAAATATCTAAAAATTCATCAACGGATTCTATCTAAATACTCCATTAATTATTGCAAACCAAACAATCTTAGCTAGAGCAAACACACAGACTCATGACTCGATACGAAGAAAATAATCACTCGGTTATTCACTCGATCTAGCTCCTTTCCAATCACCGGTTACATAAAATTTATATATAAAAAAAAAAAGAAAAACAACAACAACAATAACAACAACAGCGGAGACTACATCTTCATGGTGATGATCATGAATCAATGCGGAGAGAAGAAGCCGACGGCGGCGCGGAAAGCTGCCTTCAGCATGCGGAAGAGGTCGGAGAAGATTCGGCGCTTGATGGCTCCACGGACTGCGGCGGGGCAGTTGTTGGGACGCGACATTTTCTTGTCGGAGAACTTCCCGGCCGGAGTCGACACCTGTTTCCTTTTTATCTTTATAAGTGGAAATTTTGCAGTTATAGGAGTTATAGCATGCCCATCATTATATAAGAGAGAGGGGGAGGGTCGAATAATTTCATGTATGTATATAGTGTATAATTTCGTGGAAGAAGACGTAATGGTCGAATAATCGTCTGCTGTGGAGGAAAAGAGGAAAAGAGACGGCATGGTGCTGTGCCTCGCATCACCCTTTATTTTGGAGGTGATGCGACATTATTTCTTAATTAATCTTGTCATATTACTTTTCAATTTATTTTGGTAATGTTATTACAAAAAATAGAATTTTATAAATTCTTATAATCTTGTTTTTATTTTTAATTAAAATTTTATAAAAAATAATTATTAGATAGTTACACTAATTATAATAATACCTAAACTCATTCCTCAATTAAAAATAAACAATTAAATTAGAAAAACTTAAAAACTAAAATAATGACATGTGGTATTATGTGGTTGGATGGAGGTGCACAGTCACAGCAACCCCACTGCAGAGGATCCTGGTCCCTTGAAGACACCCTCAAATCTCAATCAATTAAATAAGGGAAGGTCTTGGGTTTGGCAGACCAAAGCGATTTAGGCAGATTTTATCCATTAACCCAAGCACAAACCCATAAAATATACCCTAATTGGGATTAATAAACCCTAATTGGGATGAATCAACCCATTTGGGTAGGATAAAACCCGCCTAAACTGTTAAGGCCTGCCTAACGCAAGTTTTTGCCATTAAATAAAGCCACATGTCCATTTTGATTGTTATGCTTCAGTTATTTTTTTAATTAAAATTTAAAGTATTATAAAAAATTAATTGTAGATAATTACCCCTAATTATATAATTGCATAATAATACTTAACTCATTCCTCAATTAAAATGATAAATTAAAAATAAATATTTACAAAAATAAAAAATAATAATAATAGTACAAATAAGAACAAAAAGTTATTATTTTAAAACTGAAACTAAAATGGTGAAAAATGTAGATAAATTATAAATTAGGTATTATTATTTATTTATTGTAGTTAGTAGTCATTATTTCATAAATAACTTTAATAATGTTTTAAATTTTAATTGAAAACAATCCAGAAGCGGGGTGATCAACGGTTGAGAGAGAGTGCGACGGTTGAAATCATATTGACCTACGACTAGAATTGTGGATTGTTGACGTGGCTACGTCCTCGAGTCCTGGTGCTGCTAACGTGGCGCGTCCTCATTCGACCATTGACTGTGTTTGACTGCGCTTCGACGCTTTTGCATTAAATTCAGCATTTAATGCTGCATATCATATAAGCGATACTGGATTTAAAAAATCTCGCCTATAAATATTCTCAGCTTGGGTTGGTTGAGCAAGTCTGGGATGACTTGTGCTCAATTTAAGATTGAGAGCTTGGACTCAATTTAATCCGCTACACACCATCTTCAATCAGTTTTTGCTGAGTATTTCGAAGTAAAACTGATACCACTTTTGGAATTTCTGGTCATATGAGAAGAACCGAGAGCTGGGACTCAGTCTTATTCCGCATCTTTGTCTGGATGGAACTGGCAAGCTTCAGACTGAAATAACTTGAACCCATAGAGTCAGTCTGGAAAACCTTCAGTCTGATGAGCTCGAAATGAAACTGATCATCAATTTCAGTCTGAAATCTTCAGAAAACCAAAAACTAAGAGCTTGGACTAAGTTTTATTCCGCTTCTTCAGAAAACCGAAGTAATCTTCAAGGCAAAAAGAGAGAATGAGAGCTTGGACTCATTCTTTACCTTCTGAGATCTCATCAAACTCCATAAGTCCGAATTTGATACAAAGCTCTTTGAATCCAGCTTCTGGGAGAGGCTTCGTGAAAATGTCTGCGAGCTGGTCCTCAATCCGGATATATTCCACACTTATATCCTTCTTCTCAACATGATCACGAATAAAATGGTGTCAAATGTCGATGTGCTTGGTCCTAGAATGATGAACCGAATTCTTCGTGATGCACATTGCACTGTTATTGTCGCAGTAGATTGACATGCACCCTGAGCTGACATCATAATCTAGTAGCTGCTGTTTGATCCACAAAATTTGAGCACAACAACTAGCAGCAGCAACGTATTCAGCCTCAGTAGTGGAAGTCGCAACCAAGTGTTGTTTCTTGCTGAACCAACTTATCAGCTTATGCCCTAGAAACTAGCAAGTTTCACTCGTGCTCTTGCAATCAGTTCGACATCTGCCAAAATCTGAGTCTGAGTATCTATTTAGAGTAAGCTCATCACATCTTGGATACCAAATCCCAAGTGACTCAGTGCATTTCAAGTATCTTACGATCCTTTTGGCAGCATCCATGTGTGATTTCTTTGGATTGGCTTGAAATCTTGCGCACACTCCGACAGCGTAAGAAATGTCGGGCCTGCTTGCTGTCAAATATAGAAGTGAGCCAATAATGCCTCTGTAAGCTGATGGATTTACTGATTCTCCATCTTTATCCAGGGTGATCCGAACACTTGTGCTCATAGGAATCCTTAGAGACTTTGTCTTCTCTGGACAAAACTTTTTGATTAAGTCTCTGGTGTACTTCTTCTGGTTTATGAAGATTCCTTCGCTTGATTGATGAACTTGCAGTCCCAAAAAGTAGGTCATTTTGCCCATCATACTCATTTGGAAGTGACTTTGCATAAGCTGGGCAAACTTCTCACATAGACCTAAGTTCTTAGACCCAAAAATGGCGTCATCGACATATATCTGGACCAATAGGATGTCTTCAGCGTCTTTGATAAAAAATAGGGTCATGTCGATCTTCCCTTTTCTGAATCTGTTCTTCAGAAGAAACTGGGATAAGGTCTCGTACCAAGCTCGCGGTGTTTGTTTTAATCCATATAATGTCTTCTGCAGTTTGTATACTTGTGTGCCTTCTTCAAAACCTGGAGGTTGCTCCACATAAACTTCTTCCTTCAGTTCTCCATTCAGGAAGACACTCTTCACGTCCATCTAATAGACCGTGAAGCCGTGATATGCGGCATAGGCTAGAAATAGCATGATTGCTTCTAATCTCGCTACTAGGGCAAATGTATCATCAAAATTGATGTCTTCGCACATCGTATATCCTTTGGCAACTAGTCTGGCCTTGTTTCGGACTATATTATCAGCTTCATCTCGCTTGTTCTCGAAAACCCACTTGGTACCAATCACAGACTGATGTGACGGTCTATCTACCAAGTCCAATACATGATTGCAAGTGAATTATGCATGTTCCTCTTGCGGCGTTGATCCAATCTGCTGATTGCAGTGCTTCTGCTATCTTAGTCGGTTTTATCTGAGAGACGTAGCACGTAAGCAGGGCACTTCCCTATCTGGTTCAAACTGGATTGGTAACGTCATCCAACACTGCATCTTCTGGATGGTTACGAAGCCATTTTGGTCGTTGAAGCTCTTCGACCTGGACGGGTTGAACAAATGGATCTTCAGAATGAACGCCTGTAACTGGCACATCAGTGAGGAAGAAATCCTATGAAATAATATTGTTCCCCAAAACTGGTTGATCGGTGCCTTGGTCTGCTTGAACTGATAGTTGAGGATGATCCGGAAGTTTGGCATTTATCAGTCTGAACTCCTTCAGTCTGATCTCCTGCGTCTCCAGCTTCAACTCCGGCATCCTTAGTTTGAGCCTCGCCGTCTTCAGTCTGGGCTTCTGGACCTTCAGTCTGGATGACTTGATCGTCAGTCTGACCTTCTGGATTGCCAGTCTGATCTTCAATATCATCATTCTCGAACACTCCAACTGAGTTCCCCTTGATTTATGCCTTCTCTCGGGGAGATTGAGTTAAAGGTCTCAGCAAGATCATTTACATCACCGACCCTCTCGATTGTCTGATGTCCAATCGAGGGTCCTGGTTGAAAAGATAATTCATTCATCAGTCTAGTCGAATCAGTTGGTTTAGCACTGAAAGAATTTCTGCCCAACTGACCATTAACATCATTGACCTCAAGAACTTCTTCTCCCAGTTCCTTCATGGTCTTGCGCACCAAAGTAGCCTCATCAAAAATAACATTGCATGTTATTTCCACAACTTTGGTAGTCTTATTGAATACCCTATAATCCTTGTGAGAAGGGTGTCCATAACCAAGGAACACACCTTCATCAGTTTTGGGAGAGAAGGCATTCGGTTTTGACTTCCCATTGTTGTGAATATAACATGGAGAACCGAATGCACGAAGATTAGCTAAAGAAGACTTAAAACCATGATACACTTCGTACGGGGTCTTTTGAAGATGATCATTGATGCCGCTTTGATTTTACGTGTAGCAGGCCATCATCAACGCTTCACCCCAATACCTTTCACCCAAGCTGGTCTCTGCCAGCATGGTTCGGTCTGCTTCCTTCAGCGTCCGGTTCCTTCGCTCTGCAAGCCTGTTCTACTGCGGTTGTCTGGGGCTTGACATCTCCTGAAGCTTTGTCTTTGATCTGGCACTCTGATTCTTCGAAGGAGACGACATATCCACTTTCGCTCAATTGACTTATGTTGAGAAGATTGTGCTTCAAGTTGGTGACGATAGATACATTAATGATTCAGGCTCCGTTCTACTAGATGCATCCCCTTCCAATAACTCTGCCCCTTGAGTTATCACCAGATAGGACTGGTGGTCCTCTGACCATATTGAGATCTGTAAACAGGTTCTTCTTTCTAGTCTTATGAGCCGAGCATCCACTGTCGAGGATCCACTCGCTCTTCTCTTGAAGCTGATTTGTATGTACTTGTTCCTGCAAGTCACAAAGTTATACTTTAGGTCCCCGAGTATCTACAGGTCCAACGGGATTAGCTCGTTGGATTATCCCTTTGGGAATCCAAACTTTTGTGACCTTGATAGCAAATGGCTTCTTGTTGTCATCACTAACAGTAACCTTTCCATTCCTTCGATAATAATGCATGCTTTTGTTTTGGGAAGGTGTGGCAGTGTGTGTAGTTCTCTTGGAGGTGTGTTTCCTTTGAGAACCTCGGAAACTGGGTTCCGGATATGTGTGATACCTTGGTGGCTTCTTGTTGGACAAGTTTTGGCCACCACGGTTAGCCTTCACAGCCCTTGAAATGAAATTGTGTTTGGGCTCTGGCCTCAAGTAGGTGTTCCCCCTACTTGGTAGATTCTTTTTCTCAAGATGAGCTCAAGATTTGGGACCCCGATTAGCAAATTGACTGGGTTATGTGTTTGACTTTCTTCAAGCATAAACTGGCTGCTTGGTCAAACTGGTCGATGGGACTGACTTCCTTGCAGTCGGAACATACTACTTGGTCAGTTTCGATGGCTGGACTGACTTTCTTCCAGTTTGAGACTTAGCCAGTCTAGGGTTGTGTTGATTTACCAGCTTACCCTTAGACTTGGACTTATCAGTCCCATTCTGGTCAGTCAGTTTGGGGTTGTTGGCTAACCAACTTTTAGTGTTACCAGTCTGAGCTGGTGCTATAGACACTACCCCATTGCCAATCGACCCAAACAGAGTACTAAGTTTTTATTTTACGAAACTGATGTTTTTCTTTGTACCAGTCGGTGCGGAGGTTTCATTGCTCAAATCATTTTCAAAACCTAAACCCGATTTGTCTGAGGGGTCTCTCATGCATTGCATGACCTCCTCTAGACCTCTCGAGCCCTTTTTAAAGAAACAAAGTTTTTCGTCTTGCTCAAGGACGGTGAGTTTCAAAGATTCACACTCAGATTGAAGATTTTCAAAATTTTAAGCAAAAGAGAGTGTGTTTCTTTGAGTTTTGCCAGCTCCTCACTGACAGACCTCGATTTTTCAATCTTATCAGTCAAAAATAATACTTGAGATTTCAGTTAGGTGTTTTCACCGGCTAAGATATTATTTAAAGCATAAAATTTTTCAAACTCTTTTGAAAGAATATCTAAAGTGACATCTTCTGAGTTGGAGCAATGCGACTCAATTTCGTGCAGAATGCATGCAGAGAGATCAGAAACTAATGGTAAAGCACTTACCTGCTCACTTGAAGCAGCCAGTGCTGTCTCAGCTTCAGTTTCTATATCCTCTCCATCAGTCTCCTCTCCGAAGGCGACCATGAAGGCCAGAAGTGCTTCTTCCTCGGAATCCTCATCAGATAAATAATAATCATCATTGTGATCTGGGATATCCGGTACTTCAGTGTGGGTGAGCATGGCTTGGGCCACGACCTTCGATGCTCTGCGCTCAAAGATCTTCTTGAGCCTCTCACATTCCTCTTTGTCCACCAAGAGACACTCGAACTTGAGATGTTCGGAGGAATTGCACTGGAAGCATGATCTCGGGGCTCGCTTGACGAATCTCCTGTCGTTAGTTTTGGGCGCTGCTTTATTTCCTTTGGTTTTTTCTAGGAGTTTTGCCAGTCTGCGCATTTTCTCTTCAAGCTCAACTATTGAGCTTTCTCCTTCCTTATGTAGAGATCCTGAGGTGGATGGGATCTCTTTCGGTTGAATGCTGGACTGACCTGCTGGACGGTCAGTCTGGAAGGGCTTTTTGGGTCACCATTTTGAGTCCCTTTTGACGAAATAGGCTACATCCTCAGCCCGAGGACCTGGTGAGCTGGCTGCTCTCACGGCCTCGTTCTTGTTCACCATCTGAATATCCCACTCATGGGCTTGAAGCTGGGCTAACAATTCATTCATTGTCATATTTGAAAGATCTTTTTCTTTCAAAGCAGTCGTTTAGACGAACCAATCTTCTTTTGGCATCTTGGACAGGATCTTGGCATTTAGATCGGCTGTAGAGTAAACTCTGTCCAAAACATTAAGTTCGCTGACGATGGCATTGAATCGTGCCTCCATCGACTTAATGGTTTCTCCAGGTTACATATGGAATGATTCATATTTATCCACGCAAACTTGCAGCTTGTTTCTTTTCATCTGGTCGGTTTCTTGGCACAAGCTATCGAGGTAATCCAATACCTCTTTTGCGGTGTCAAATAGCATTACTTCCTCAACCAGTGCGTCTGGTAAGGAAGATAGGATCACTTCATGGGCGATGGAGTTGAGCTGGTTTTGTCTCTTGTCTTCAGGGCTCCATTCTTCGTACGGCTTCTCTACCGTTCTGGGACACTCAGCTCCTAGAGGTGGAAGGACCTTTGTAATCTTTATCGGTCCTCTCTCCAGAATATCCATCATCTCAAGATGGAGGCTCTTGAGCTGGATGGAAGACCTCTTCTTCCATATTGCATACTTCTCGGCATTGTACGGAGGTAGCTTCAGAATATTCATTGTGAATATGAAGTACCTGAGCTAAGATAAGACAAAAAGTACAAGGAAAGATTGGATCTCAGTCCTAAGCGACTTCAAAACGACCAACCTGGAAAAACTGACCGCTCTGATACCACTTGTTGGTCCCAGTTTTTCAGAGTAAAAAAATTTTGCACAGCGGAAATAGTTTAATGGTTGGGACTTGCACTTATCCAAACTGAGTGTCAGTCTCAGTTTGGTTTATTAAAAGCTCAGTTTTGGTCTTAAGTCCAAAAAGTCGTTAAGTCAGTTTTAGTCTATACTTCAACACTTGAGTATTGAGTTTTAAGATACGAAAACTGATAAAAAGAAAGCAATTAATCGACAAAGGATTTATAGTGGTTCGAACACCAAAAGGTCCTACGTTCACTCTTCAGACAGAAGTCTGGAAATCCAGTAAGTGAATGAATACAAGGTGCTCCCACGATCTATTGCTTGCTGAAGAATGCCTCTTTCTTCAGTCCACAAGCTCACTCGCCCGGTCCTTTGCACGTCTTCACTTCGCAGCTCCTCGGAGTGTTGGCACACCACACAGCCTCCTCGTCGCCGAAATGAGGTCTTTATAGTTCACCTCGAAACTGTCAGCTTGGCGGCTTAGAATGCCCGTCAGAGTCAAAGTACAGAGCGTACTTGACTGTTGTGTTCTTTCTTGGAGAGAAAGAACACCAAGAGTAACTCAAGAACTAGAAGCTCTGAGTCTCGTGTTCGCTGCGGTGACACATGGAAAGCTTTGAATAAGCCTCGAACAGTTGAGTCGTAAATTTGGCAGCATTTTGGCTCTCTGAAAATTGAAGGTTCGGTTGTACTAAATCTCCGAAGGCCCTCGACTATTTATAGGCGAATGGTTGAGATTTGATAAACACTAATTTTGTGCATGTACTGCTGTGAATCTGCTAACTATTTGCCTTGGATTAGATAGTTCAGTGATATTTCTGTGTCTTATTCATATTCTTTTAGGAAATATTACGTTTGGTTTGGTTTTGGGTTGTTTATGCAGGTTTCACGCACAATTGAGCCGTTTACAGGATATGACTAAGTACCATGAAGCCAATCGATGCTTGTTTGCATCGGGGAAAGGAAGAAGTGAGAAAAGATTGGCAAAAATGTGCAATTTTTGTTCGTGACAAGAACGGCGACCCAAAATACAAAAACGGCGGTCGCCGATTTTGTAGACGGGTCGCCGTTTTCGTAAATCTCCCTTATTACCTTTGGCGCAGAAACGGCGACCCAATTAGCACAAAAATGGCTTGCGCTATTCGTGTTTTATGGGTCGCCGAATTGGTAAAAAAAGGGCGAAAATTGATGTGAAGCCCATATATTTTTGGGTTTGAAGAAGATAGATATAAATAGAGGCTCCCAAGGTGTAAAAATGTTACTTTCTCATATTTTTAGAGTTTGGGAAAGGCAGAGAACGCAGCAGAATTCGAAGAACGAAGATTGAAGACCACGGTTATTTGGTTTTATATTTTCATGTCTTTGTTTCTTTCTTCCTTTTGGTTGATGGAATTTAGCATGTCTGGCTAAATCCATATTGGATTCTAGGGTTTTGAAACTTGATGAATTTTATGTAAATGTTTATTTAATTTGATTTTCCTTTTTCATTCGCATTCCGATTATCCTGTGTTTTGATTAATTGCTTGATATTGGCCATTGATGACAATTTGATTGGTGTCCTTTGAACTGAGAGGTCTAGGGTTATCAATAGGTTTGAGGGATAATAGGATTCAATAATTTGAATATCTGAGAGGAATTTGTATTATTGAAGGGTTTATAAATCTGAGGTTTTTAATCAAGAGTAAAAATTCTTTTTGCGCATTGATAAGCTCGGATTTTGACTCACTTATCTATTTTGTTTTCTAGTGTTTTATTCAGTTTTATTGAGTTTATTTATATATTTTGAGCATGAGTCGAGTTTATGGGGTATTTTGCTTGTCATGGTGTGTTTTTATAGGTTTTAGGCTGAATTCAATAGAAACCCGTATCGAAAGCAGCAGATGTTCGAAGAAACAGTCACAAATTATTTCACGCATGGAATCTGAGCTAATGGAGCATGGAAATGGAAAGATATTTGAGTTATCTTTCCAATCCAACTGGAATCGGGTCAATCGGAGTTTGGGAGTGAAAGTTATGGCCAAAACCGTGAGACTGCGCAGAAGGATCGAAAGGGGGAAAAAAGTCTCTGTCTAGACCGATTTGAAGGCCACCCGATGCAAGGGGATCTGCGTCGACCGACGCATGCTTCGTGTCGACCGACACAGACCAAGAAAAAGGAAAAATCAAGATTTTTATGGTTAAATCATATTTTTGGCCCTAGATCCAAATTTATACACCTCTACCTCAATAAATACTTGTTTTACTCGAGTTTTGAGAGTCTTCCCTGAATCTTCTCTTAGTTTTTCTCTTGGAGTGTTGAAGTTTTTGAAGTTTTTATTATTTTGGAGAGGATTCAACCTTTACTTTTCATTGTAAGTTTTATTATGCAATTTAATAATATGTTTCTTGTGTTTCTATCCGTCATGAGTGGCTAGAAACCCTAGCGGGTTCTAGGGCTATGTGTAATTAATCATGTTTGCATGTTAGATTAATCAACTCGATTTTCATGGTTTCAATTCCTGATTTAATTGATAGAACTTAGAATTGGAGATGGATCGAGAGATGAATTTGGTTATATGTTCATAATTGTTAATCGAAAGACCGAGAGGAGAGATTAATAATAGGAAGAGGAATTGAATACATTTGATTTTCTGTCTCAAAAGGAAGATAATTAATTGTAGGGATTGAATCTGATATTTTTATTGTGGTTAATTATTATTGTGTTCTTTAGGCCAACCAAGCATATACAGTCACATGATAGTAACCTAGGTTAAAATTGCCCCACCAAGGAATTTTAATACTTTATTCGATTTCTCACCATTGTAGAGTTGATTATCTTGCATGTATTCTGATTGATTATTTGTCCTAGAATCTGTGCTCTTTAATATTGCTTTTCAAATCCCTTTAAATTTCTGCATTGTTATCTTTATTTTCCAAAACCAAAACCCTATTTTCTGTCTACTCAAACAATAAATTTTAAAACTATAGTTAGTATATGAGAAATTTTCGTTACACAATTCCTCTGGGTTCGACTACCTTTGGGTATTTTATAAATTTATTTGCCACTATGTTTGCAATTAATCTGCGAGTTTTGCAGTGATCACGCATCCGAGAGGAGTCTTTTTAGGATTTTTATTTCCATGTTATGGTTTAGAATTCGAGAGAATCGCCTGATAACATAAATGTGATTAACTCATGTGTTTGGAAGTTAAATTGGAATTGGATTAAGTAAACGTTTTGCATAACTATTTATCATAGTGGATTGCCCTGGAATCCTGTTTCTCTATATTTTATAAATCATACTTTTAATTTCTTTTTAATTATTTACTTTTCAAAATTGTCTAGTTTAAATAAACCAACCCTTTTATCAAAGTGTCTAGATAGTAGTAAAGTATCTGTGCTTTAGTGCTTGATTATACTTCGAGCCTGCAATCCTTGAGATCGATAAATTATTACTTGCCCTCTGCAGTGGTCTGTACACTTGCAGAATAGTCTGTTGCAAAACACGCTATCAACTTATTCTTTCCTTTGTATCGAATAAGTTTAGGGGAGGGGGATGTGATCGGGCGATGTGTGTTTCTACCCTTTTACTTTTTCTTTATTTCTTTCTGATTTGAGACTGCACTATGTGTATTAATGTGAACCAGTAAACCAGTATTGTATTTGTCTAAATTGCTTTCTGTTTTTAGTTTCTTTTACTGCTTTCGTTTAATTGTTTTTAGTTGGTCTGTACTTGGGAACCATGTTATTCTACTACACTGTACTGGAAATTGAATGGTTGGTATGGGTTGTATTTGCATTATTGATCTAAGTTAATGATGACAAATGTTTCTTTCTCGTGAAACCTGCATTGATGATTTGCATATGAGTTGATGAGGTGCATATGTTTATGGAATTGATTTTGGCCTTTAAGATATGTTTAGCCTGTGAGAATTTGAGCATGTGTTCGTTTGATTGAGAGTATGTCGCTCTACACTTTACCTCTAGAACTTGCTCTGGTTTCTGTCTCAAGACTGTAGAGGAATGTCATGAACTTAGAAATGATCTTAGGCCATCGTTTCATAAACCTCATTAAAACCCAAACACTGACCCATTACATAATCCTTTGCTAAACCCGTTGAGCTTATATGCCTTTTCTTGCTAAACCGGATGATAGGAGGTGTGGATGGAGTTATATGGGTATCTGTTGATGATAGGTGGTGAGATAAGTATTTTATAGTAGCATATAGTCCAAAAACTTTGTGGTGGACAATATATTCATATTTATATATATATATATATAAATAAGAGATACCAATGAGTAGTCTAATAAGTGCACAACGTGTGCATGGTGTTGCACTTGAATCCTATTGTAATATACATATGTGGTTGATAAACACTCAATCTGTGCATTTTATTGATATATTTATGCTTAGATTATACTTCAGATTTAGCCATTACGTGATGTTTTCATGCGTTATTCTTATTCTTTAAAGAAATATTACGTTTGGCTTGTTTGATTGTGTTTTGGGCAGATTTTAGGCATTTCTAAGGATTAAAAGGTGATAATTGAGCATTTCCAGAGTTGATTCGTGTTGGGAGGAGAAAAAAGATA
>JAPKLW010004938.1:0-23529 GCA_026898455.1 Plectranthus barbatus
TTGGAAGAGCACCGGAAGACGTATCTCTCCCTCAATTTCAATGTTTTGATGTTGCGAAAAAGGAGGAAGTTATGGAGGGATATGAGGGCAAGCTGAAGGATGTCTGAGGTTCTGAAAGTTTATCTTGCCCTATTTGTCCTGTAGCTTTGTATTTAGTAGCTGGTTGTATATTATATTTGGGACATGTGAATGAAAACTGATCATTTTGAAGACAATGACTCTTTGTCTTATAATTTTATTGTCTCTATTGAACTTACATATTCTAGCCTAATCAATTTTTGCCCTTGAATTTAAACGAGAAATATCTTCTTATTACCTCATTAGGTTGAGGGGGAGTATTTATTTTTAAGGTAGATTGTGCTAAAGGGGTTGTTGATACTTAAATATTTTGTAACCCTTAGCCAATTTCTAAGTTTGTTTTGACAACATCAAAAGGGGAGAAATTGTTAGGAATTGTGTTCTGATTCTCTTTTCTGAATTTTATTTTGATGTTTTAAACCAACAAGTAGCCAGTTTAATAAAACTGATGGCCTCTAGATGTGGGAATAGCTCAAAACTTGTAAACCCTATTTAGATTTATTGAGTTGTAATAGGAGCTTGCTATATCACAAGTTTGGGTCTTGTTAGGAATTTATGTTAGAAATTTCTTCCTTAATTGATGTTTTGATGAGTCAAACATATCACTTGATAGAGTGTAGATATCTAGCTAAGTTAGTCCACACTTGTAATATCTTGTATAGGAATTATTCGAGTTGTAAGTCAGAGACGATCACAAGTCCTTGGAGATTTCTTGGCGAATTTCATTCACAAGCAAAGAAGCTTGTTTGAGATTGTTGTCTAACGCGTTGTTAGCAGCAAAGCGCCTATGGAGGATTCTAGCTGACACGTCATCACCAACTGGTGAACCACTAGCACGGAACTTAACAGTAGATATAACCAGCAAGACATTACCCAACCAGCTAGAAAAGACACGAGCAAGCTAAGGCAAGCGAAGACTTTTCAAGACCAGACTTTAAAAAAGGAGATCTTAAAGTCTAAATTTACATGAAAGCTTCTGACCACAACAACAAAAGTTCATCTGCTCTGATAGAAAGGACACTGCAACTCAGAAAACTGAGACTTCAATTGGATGTGTTCCTTTTGTCTCACAATGGCTCCATACGGCTTCAAATTCAAACTTTCCAAGAAGCGCCTATAAATAGATGCTGCAAACCACCTTGAGAAGGTTACGGAACCAAAAAACCAAGCTGATCTTCTACGAATTTTAACATTTTAAAAAGCTTCCAACTCTCTACATAAAAAATCTTTTAGGTTGTTATATCAACTTTCCATGTCCCTTCTTGAACACAAGCTATTTTCGTCTAGTAAGAGCTACTTCAGTTTTTTTACTTTCTTAGTAAGTAACATCTTGGAGTTACCACTACTCCGGTGGTAACTATCACATGTATATATCAAAATCGGATGTTCTCGAGAGGAATTCAAACTCTCACAAATAGCTGGAGGCTGCGAGGTGCGTCCTCACTCCATGTATAAATAAGCGAAGGAGGGCAAAGAACTTGACGAGTGTGCTAGTAGATTGATAGACACATGCACTCATCAGCTAGCAATAGATCATGCGATATCTTTGCAATCCCTAGCTTAGTGATTTCCTGACTGCACGTCTGAAGAGAGGATGTAGGATGGTTCAATCCAAGCCTCTACACACCATTTGCGTTATTTACCATTTTATTTATTTTTTGCATTGGATTTAATACCCAAGACATCAAGTTTTGGAGTATATTATTGGAAACTAACTAAGTAATATATCACTCGCTAACAACAAATTTTCTGAACCTGAGTTGGTGCCAAAATCCCCAACTTGGAGGGCCCAACCTGCAAAGACTATCTTCTACTATACAGTAACTAACTCTGATTTGGGACCAATAGGTCTCAAGCCAGCAGTGATAAAATTTCTGAAGAGTCTGGGAACTGGCAATTTACTAGCTACAAAAGATCTTGATTGAAAGCTTGGAACTGGCGAATTGCCAACAGTGGAGATCACAAACCAGTTTCCTAGAGCTAATGTGTGGAAACTAGTAAAACCAAACTCACAAAGGGATAAAGAGAATATGTCAGCAGTAAGCTTTTAAGTAGCGGGCTTAAAGACAAAGGATTTTGCAAGTCTGCATTATTCAGAGACAAAAGGCTAAGTGTCTTAGGAATCTATCAGTTTAGATTCCAAAGAATCGGAGAAAGAGTCATTCTCACAAAAAGTAGAAATTTCTACCTACCATAGTACTCAGTACGGTACCGCACTGTACCAATGCAGGAAGTAGGGCACTATCAGAAGCATCCCATTGGTTAGTTTGAGTTTGTCTCAAATGGCTACAATTCAAATCCCTCAAGGCCTGCACCTATAAATAGAGATGAAGGTGCACAAAGAGAAGGTTATCAAGATTGCGAACACATTTCTATGAATTTTCAACATACGAGCACTCATCTAGACTTACAGACGCTCAACCTCTCAAAGCCCTCGTAACTCACCGTTTTTTCATACACAAGACTCTTAGCATTTCTGCTAGAGTTCCCTTTCATAGTTTTTACTATCTAAGTAAGAATCCAAGAAAAGTTTGTCAATCATTTGAGAAACTCAGGCATTATTCGAGCCACACGTCTTCAACATTTTGGGAAGAACTCAACCATCCAACCTTTCTAGCTTGTGGTTGAGCGAAGTGTTCGAACATGAAGCTAAGCAAGCGAGTTCTAGGTGGACTAAGGGAGTGAGCATAAAACTAGTGGGCAAAAGTGCAACCCACGACTGCGACAAATCGTGCTACATCACCTTGTAACTGGTACTAGTGTATTCCAACCGGTGAGGTTGAAGAGTGGACGTAAGAAATTTGGTCTGAACCACTATAAAAATATCATTGCCATTACCTACTTTGTTATTTCATGCATTTGATTTAAAACCCAACAACTTGCTAAGTTGCTAGCATACATGATATGAACTCCGCTAAGTAAAGATTTAACAAGTTTTGATAATCAGAACTAACGAGAAACAGTCAGTTATGTGCTCTGAATGAGCAAGAATTTTCCATAGCGTGCTTAACCCTGTGATTTAGGACCAACATCACCCTTGCCTAGCAGAGCAATTGACTATCCAGCCATATAAAGTCAATAGACTAATCGATGATCAACAGAGAAACAAATGTTAGTATAATGCCGTAAGATAAGAATAGATGTAGGAAACCAACCTACGGCTAGTCTTCTCTACGCGAACGAACGTGATTTATCAAAGAATATCAAATATACCGTCAATCAGATTTGATAGATGAATTCAAAAGAGGGTGGGGGATTTGGCATCTCCACAAGAATAACCATATCAGCAAAGTCATAAGCAAAAAAGTGGTTAACACAAGCGAATCTAAGGAATAAATCCCAAAAAAAGTAATACGATATCGATGAGACATTAGATAATTGTCTCAAGCCATTCTATGACACATGCTAAGGGAATTGTAGAAGTTGTGTGTTTAAAAGATACACCGCGAAACTGAAGGGGTTGCTGCAAACTGAATTGCCAATCTATAACTTAGGCTGAATATTGGATATCTAAGATAAATTGATATGCTTATAATAAATCCTAGCATGCTCCTCTTGAAATGCATATATTGGTTTTTGCGGAATACCTAGATTGAATGAACTCTAAACTGGTTGCGCAGGGATTTGTGCTTCAATCCTATTTACTTGCGCAACAAGATTTAATCCTACAAGATGAAAGAATTAAATATCTGAAATTAATTGAGTTAATTTCAAAAATAAGGAAGAGAGAGAAGAAAAAGATCCTCCATATCTGATCTTCTGATCTGTATCCCTTGCTCCGATTCAAATATATGTTGAAGATTTCCTCTGGATTTCGTGCCTATCGAGAAGCAAAATTTCCTTCCCTTTTGCAGATCTTAAAATCGCCTACTGCAGCTCCTAATCTTTGGTTTGTTGTTTGGCAAATTATGATCTTGTCGTGTATTGTGATCTGAGAACCAGAGGGTATTTATAAGAGAAATCTGATCTCAGATGGGTTTGAGCTTTTCATGTATCAGACCATGACTAGAATGCAAATAACAAAGAAGGCCTATAAGATAATTAATTATCATATTTAACCCATGAAATAATTAATTAATTAATACTGATTCATGTCACCTAAGAATCAATATTGTCCTACCTTTTTGTAACCACATTATGAGGAACGGGTTGCATGGCCTTGGTATATTCCTATAATTAAGGTTACAGACATTCATTAATTAATTTGAGCTCTGACAATCTCTGAAATCAATTAACATCTTTTATTCCTGAATCAATCCTCTCCACCTTTTCACTTATGCTTGAACTTATTCAGCATGCAGAACTTTAGCATAATGAACCTTTTTTGTTGCTCAGGGAATGTCACCATCCTATAATAGATATGGTTACCTAGTTCCAGTTACATACAGACATATACAAACTGCAACCACCCAAGATACAGATATACGAGTGCAATAAAGACTCTCCACCATAGTATCCCAAAGTGACACACAAATTTGTATATACCTCCGTGCCTTCATTAGGTTTAGGATTCCATCAAGCCATCAAGATCAAGATTTCTTTAATATCAGATAAAGTAATCGATCTTAACTTAGGTCCTATCAATGCATACCGCAGGCACCAGCATACCAAGCAACTAAGATAAACCGCTTATTATCGTGTATGCTGCCCTATACCGATAGTATGTGATAATCGTTTATATCTCACTTGGTCAAATGATCCATACAATCTTTCGTGATCTACTACTCACCGTATGATCTCCCTATCGATGAGATAAGAGGATAATGGCTTTTGTGATACATTTTTATTAATTCAAACAGGATATGAACGTACAACATCATGATTTCTAGTATATTAACCAAAAAACTTGTACGTAATATACCAATCATAATGCTTTCAGTATACAAATCCATCAGGAACATTACTGGTTTGTAAGTTTAATAAAAAAAAATGAAAGAAAATAGCATGCATTCATACATAAGGATCATATGGAAAATAAAGCTTTTATTTCCATTAATATAGTACAATTGAAAGAACAAAATACAATGTCAATCTCAAAGGAAGAGGTACAAATGGTCGAAAGGGAAAAGAGCCCCCGAAGAAAGCAAAAAGCGGAGCCAGAGATGACAAGGCAAAACCTCAAGAAATTGTGTAACGCTCAAGGAGCAGCGTTGGACGATTTCGGACCATCATGATAAGTGGATCCGAGCTCTCCACAGGCAGAAAGATCAAATGCTTAGAATCACGGGTCAAGGAAGAAGACCCTACAACTCGACTGAGATGTAGAACACACGCCAATGACCACACCCTGAAGGGGACTCGAGTGCCTCCCCTATATTGTCACGATAGTTGGTGTCCCTTTCAAACCACCCATCTACATCGGGTGACTCTTTCCACCTCATTGAGGTAACTGCACTATATCGAATGGCACATGTCACAGCAAGACCCGGTACTTATGATAGTATCTGGAAGAAGATTCCTACTCTAACCCTCCAAGATACCATCCCTATGATAGGTGGAAGGAGACGACTGCACCATCTCTAACCAACCTAACTAAACCCTTAGCCTAAAACCCCGAAGGGTCAAGAAAGCTATCTTACTCTCAGGACGAAATATCTATTCGAGTGTAACAAAGAAGTGCAGATGAAGGATTTGAGATGCTCAAATAGTTCACTGAATGCCCGTATCTATAGAAAAACAAAGCACAAAGCAACGAGGGAAGCCTTAGATTCTCCGTAATGATTCAATCTATACATGCATCGGGTTATACGTGGAGCCACTTGGAAAATGCTATGTAATATATATCCAAAGTGATACAATCCTCGCCGGGAAGGCTTAGATCGCAGCCCAGAATCGACGAACAAGGAATGCACGCTGACACGACTCGAACAGATGCGGTGGGAAATCCAACGCCTATGACTCGACCCTTAGAGAACCGTAGGCAAGAACGCGAACGAGCCCCTACGACTCAAAAAGCAACTCG
The DNA here is from genome assembly GCA_026898455.1 of Plectranthus barbatus. Taxonomy (NCBI): domain Eukaryota; kingdom Viridiplantae; phylum Streptophyta; class Magnoliopsida; order Lamiales; family Lamiaceae; genus Plectranthus; species Plectranthus barbatus. Next base: position 6,041 of record JAPKLW010004938.1, read on the forward strand.
GATCACAACGAGGGATATAGCAAAGACGCCACAAACGGCTGTAGAATTCCGTTTGATAAGTCAGAATTTTCGAATTCTAGGGTTACTAGAATTCGTGAGCTTTCAGATAATTGAGGAGATAATCTCACAAATTGTATTAAAACTGAAAACTAAATAAAATTGTCTAATACAAGGCCTATAGACAGGCGACTCAAAACCCTAATCTAGTAAGGAAATCAAATCAAAAAAGCATATCAAATCTATTAAAATATACAACAAGTATATCTTAATATCTTTGACCAAGACTAGATACTAAATATTTTAATTTTCGAAAATTTAATACTTAAAAAAATGAAAATTAAATAAAGTAAATACTAAAATTCAAAAATCAAATTAACTCAAAACTAAAACTCGAAAATTAATCTTCATTTGATCTTCAATGAATCCTCTAATTTCAGCCCACCGGGATCTCCATCACAAAGTGATTAAGATCAAAGAAAATCCACTCCTTCTACAAAAGGGTTCACTGCTCGAAGTACCTTCGAAGCACCCCACAGTGAACAATGCTTAGTGCCCCATTTCAACAACAAAGGGAGACTTCTTAAGACAACCTCCTACTGTGGAGGCGGAGGGAGAACTCTTAAAACATCCTCCTTCCAAGGCAATTGAGGGAGACCTCCCAACACATCTTTTGCTTCGGTAAAATTGGGTCATAACCCATTCGAGCAAAATGCTCCATGAGTCATACACTCCACGAGCAACACACTTTAAATAAAAGATAGATTTGAAAGATGGGTAGTGATTTGTGTTGCTCGCTCTAGTGTCTGGCCTCAGATACTCTTGGGCTCCAACAAAGCCAGCCCTCAGCTTGCGAACCCTTTGAGCATGTCGAATTGCATAAGGGTCTCTCAAAGTCTTGGTTAGAGTGTGAAATAAATGGGGCATCGCAACTAGCTAACCTAAAAAGCATGTCCAATGAGGCACAACACCAATGTATGGTACGATCTGATCCACTAATCGGTCCATCATCCAAACTTTTCCATTCGAAGTTGTCATCAAATAGGGATATGCTCCCCCAACAGAGGGTCGGGGACTTGCCATCTCTTGCCCAAAAATAGCAATCCTCACCATGACATGTTTTTCAGCATAAAGGACATACACCATATGGAAACGTTAGTCCCCACACGTGCCAGCATGCAAATGGATTGTTGGGGCCTCCCACGAAGCGTCAATGTGAGTTGCCACCTCTAGACTAAAAGAGACCAAGGGCCCAAAATCTCTCCCTTCTAAAAAGACAAATGACTACCCAAGTTGGTTGAAGCCCTTCATGGCACCGATTGAACTGATAAATCATAAGGCTTAAAATTAATACACCGCATGGGGTATCAACTAGAATTAAATAACGCAAACCAGCCAAAGAAATAGGCACCATACGAGCTATTTACAAACAAAAACAACCTTACACAGTTTAATCAAATCCTCTCTGTTCAACCAAGAATCGAGAGCGTGTCTCCTGAAAATGCTCGAATGAGCCACTTGATCGGAAATAAATCCTTCATTTCACATATTTGTGCGCCTCATTGACTTTTATTTCACGATTTTATGCCTTCACCCAACTGTAAAGACTTGGACAAACGCAAGGGTCAATCTCAATAAACACAGATTCCAACCTATAATTGCTTCTTCTTTTTAAGACAGAAAACAATTATATTAAAATTTCTCTTCTCATTGTTAACTTTCTCCTCTCGGTCTATCAATTAACAATTATAATCCTACATCAATTTCCACTTGATTTATTAATTGAAATAGAATGTGTGGCTATTGTTTTGTGTCAATGCTTGATTCAGCAAAAATAGCCTAAAAAGAAGGAGTCTCAAGCCTGGGACCTACTGAGAAAGCCCAGTAAGGGGAAGGACATGGCCCGACGCATGGAGCCCTTCCACAATGAAGATGCAAATGAGCCTTTGATAGGACAAAGGGCCAAATCACCCTTGTTCTCGAAGGATATGCATCAAGGCATTTTGACCCCAAATACAAGCAAATGGATCATCAAACAGCTAAGGCAAGAGATGAATCCAAAGGAACCTCAGACCGCACAGAAGACCACATCTGAGATAAAACTGCTAAAGGAGACCCTTCAAACCATTACCAAAGAGACCTTCCTCCTTTGATACAATTCAGTTATTTGTCATTGTCTGAGTACTCATAATTAGGGAATCATTTGTAATTAATCCCTAAGATCAAGGGAGTAGCCCCTGATTCCCAGTATAATTAGGTAGATAATCAAATTCCTTTCTAGTTATATAAATAGAGACCATTGCACTTGAATGAAAATATTGATTACTTTCATTTGACATAAGCTTTGGTTCAACCCTATTGTTTTTTTTCTCACTCTTGAGTCCCCATATTCTAACACACTTTCCGAACCACAACAACCGGAGCTATAAATGTATACTTGAATTGGATTGAGTATTATATTACTTAAATTCAATTAATTCTATAAATTTTCAAGCTTACAAACATAACTGATCTAAACAACATTTTAAATGAAGAACATTTTAAAATATTTTTACTTCAAAAAATAAATTATTTTACCAAAATAATATAATTACTTAAATTTATTACTTTCTTACAACAAAGGAAGTTAGCCACAAATTTATTTTGCTTTAAAGTATAAACATAAATTTCATAAAATTGAGAACTTCATATCTTCACAATTGTTACTTGACGAGCTTGCCTATGAACAAATAAATTAAATCAGACTAAGCTTGATTTTGATTTTGATTTGTTTAATCAATTTATAAAAATGTTTATGAGTCAATATTCAAATAGCTTTAGAGTTTAGATTTTTGATTAAATTAGTTAAACTAGATTTGCAATCAACTAATTGGGAAAAAAAAAGAAAAGAAAAAGAAAAAACCCTCCCACTTGAAGAAAAATCATGTGCCAAAACAGAATGGGCACAAGTTGCAGATAATAAAGTTACAACAACATTATAACCATAAGGCTATACATCTACAAGTTTTCACCACAACCCACCAAAATCATGTAATTAAAAAACATCATCAACCTCAGTTCTTGCAAATCACTACAAAACAGGGCAGAAGAGCCTTATGATTGAGCAAGTAAAGCTCCTCAATGTTGGAATACAGGCCAACTTTACCAGCCAAGGAGTCGAACCCCGTCACCCCGGCAATGTCCTGGATGTTGTCGAGAGGCCGGTGCACCCGCCCCGCGATCACCCTGCAAACAATCAAGGCCTTCCTATTGCAGCAACGGTCGTCTTGCCCCATCATCTCAATGCATTCAAACGCTCTGCCACTCGTCGAAGTCGTGAAAACTCCAATCCCACCCTTGAGTTCCCTCTTGGTGGAGAATCCCTCCCTGATGATCCGGCACACGCAGCATTTCTCAGATACACAGAGGCTGGAGCAGCCGTTCAAGCCGAGGGAGCAAGCTACTGTTGTTCCGTAGAACCTCAGGAGCTCGTTCCCATCGGCTAAGCACCGGGGGTGCTTCTTTGGGAGCTTGCCGGCTTTGGTTTTCACAGCTTCTCTGTAATCTTCGAATCGAGCTAGGGTTTTCTGCATGTTGTGCACCTTCAAAACCCTTTCAATTCTCACAAATTGGTTCTCAGACTTTAACCAGCTCGATCTGCAGATGATTTCCACGATTTTCCTCGATGAATCGCCCTCCACTAGTTCAGTAACTGAGCCCAAAACATGTCAAACAGAGCCCATGTTTGAGTAAAAATGCCAGAAAGAGTTTACACAAGCAAATTAAGACTCCTCGTATGACATCTCTAATAAAACAATATCAAACCGAATCAAATTTACATTCCTCTCCAATCCAAAACACTTTTACTCAAACTCAAATCATTCTCAATATATTTTCTGCTCATTACTTTTTATAATTTTCAATTAGTATATTTGTTAAATTTGCAATTTTTTAATTTCAAAATAAATATTATTAGCAAATGCAAAGTATTATTTATTGTACATTTATTTAATGCATACAAACCCAAATAAATTACTAAACTAAAACAAATAAAATAAAATAAAAAATTCATATATAATAAAATATATCTGATTTTGTTACTATAGTAATATATAGATTCAATAGTTAGAATATAGTGAAATTAATCAAATAAATAAAACAATAGTAAATACTTCCAAAGATAAAAATACCATAAATAAATAACAAGATTAAATTAGATGTATCAAAACTCAAACCGCATTTAAAAACGGAGTTGAGTACGATTCAGACATTTCTGCCTTTTTCAGTTTGTGAGAAATTGATGAATGTGACTAAAAATGCTAACTCCCAACAGTAAAAAAAAAAAAAAAAAAAAAAAAAAAAAAAAAACTTTTTTATATGTTTTTGCTGACATCGAAAGTAGAAACACTTTTTCCCAACAAATCAAGATCGAAGATTCAAAGAAGAAAGCATTCAAGAAAGGAGAGATGGAAAATTAAGAAAGTTACCAGCATGCTTTGAAAGGTGATGTGACTCGAGAATTTCCCACTTCACGAAATGCTCGCCACACTTGTGACACGTGACGCCGTCGCCGTCTTTCTCAAAAGACGACCTTTTCTGCGGCGGCAGCCCCTCCCTCTCCACCGGCTTTCTAGGCGGAGTGGTTGCGGAGTTCTTGAACGAAGGGTTGAAGTAATGCATCGTGGGGTGACCTCCTGGACCAGGCGTCCCAGGCCTCAACGTCCCAACATAAGTGGACCCACCACCAGCAGCAGCTTCACCGCCGCCATTGAAGGCTCCGAAGCCGGTGATCTTGAGCTCGCATCTGGTGTTGCTCAAGATGACCTCATGAGCTATGGGGTTGAGAAACTCGCTGCTCCCGATGGATCTTGGGCTGCAGCTAGGCGGCCGCTCCAGGTGCCGCTTGCTGCCATGGATTACATCTTTCAAATTCGAAATCGACCTCGAACAACCCGATCTGCCCGTTTTCCTCGTCAAGATTGCGCTCAGCTGCTTCCTCGTCTTCGGATTGTGCACATCCGACGGCTCTGATTTGCAGTGCAACGATTTCTTTAACGAAAACCAAACTGTTGTTGGCGCGTCTTTCTTCTTCTCCCCCATCCCGCCGCACAGGTTTAAGTCTCCATTGTTGTAGCAGCTACCCAAAAAGAAACACGATGGAATGGAAAGATATTAAAAATGGGCCGAGAGGGTAGAGATATTGAAATGAATTTGATATTTAAAAAAAAGAAAAGAAAAAAAGAATCTTGGTTGCAAGACCGGAGAAGGCAATGAAACTGACAAATGGAAAAAAAAGGTGTAATTGGAGTAACTGTGTGCAGAAAGAAGAGGGTCCAGATCAGAATCAGATGGTGTCAAAAGGTTGAGAGAGAGAAAGGAGGAGAGAGAGACCTGAAATAGAATAGGCTGTGTTCTAGTGTTTAATGCTCACCTCAAATTTGAAATGAATAAATAGTAAATATTGAATTTAATCTCGAGAAACGTGAGCCAGCTTGTCGCCCGGGATAATATCAATATTACATCAAATAAATTCGTGTAGAACTTGTCATTTTCTTGAGTTTAAATCGTTAACATTTGATGAATTGATTTGTATTAAATAGATTGATCCCAACAAATTGTACAAAATATCTGATGTTATTCTCCTTTTCCATTTTCACCGCGTGGGCCGGAGATTTTTGAGTAAATTTTGTAGCGCGCTTCTTGTGAATGCGATCTCGTGTGTTTTCTTCTGTTTTGCAAGGTTTGTGTGACCATCGTTCTGACTCATGCATGACATCCACGGCAGGTGTCATATTCGATATAATAATTTATTATAATGAAGTGTTTCGTGTACATATTTTATAAATTATATGCTCCCTCCGTCCCAAGTAAATTGTCCACATTTCCTTTTTCGTCTGTCCCACAATATTAGTCCATTTTCCTAAAATAGCAAATTCTCTACACTCATCAATAAAATATTCATCCCACTAACTCCCACTATCACTCACAAGCATTGGTTATCGTGCCTGGTCAAATGTGGACAATTTGACCGGGACGGAGGGAGTATTAAATTAGATATGTTAGTAATAATAATTCATATGATATTCATATTGCATATATTGAATTGAGAAGATTTAGATTAGAATTCTGATTTTGTGTTTGTAGTTTATTGTATTTATATTTATAATTAAAAAATGCATTATCCTCCATAAAAGATGTTACTCCCTCCGTTACATTACATTAGTCCCACTTTGATCAGGCACAATAACCAATGTTTGTGAGTGTAGTGGAATTAATATTTTATTGACGTGAGATGATTTTTTTTCCTTTTTAAGAAATGAGACTAATGTAATGAGACAGACGAAAACGGAAAATGAGACTTATCTGGCGGGACGGGTGGAGTATTATAGTTCATTACATTCATGGGGTAATTCTAAACACATCTACCATTTTTCTCAACATAACCCCTATTTGTTTTTTTTTTTAAATACTACTCCCTCCGTCCCGTTTAAATAGGCCCATTTCTTTTCGGCACGGAAATTAAGAGTTGTGAGTGTAGAATGAGTTAGCGGAATGAATATTTTATTGTTGAGTGTGAAAAGGTTGCCATTTTTGGAAATGAGCCAATTTAGTTGGGACGCCGAATTCGGTAAGTGAGCCTATTCTAGCGGGACGGAGGGAGTACATTATAATATAATATTACTATCTTAATCTTATAGCCCCTAATTAAGCTTACAATACGGAGAAAATTCATGTATCCCTCTCCTTTTTTTTCACTTTCAAAATTTTGAGATAAACCTAATTAAACATATTAAAATCCAAATCATTTGTAGTAATCTCTGATTATTACAGAGTAAATACATATGAATGATGCTTCTCAAGAAATTTTTACTATTTATGATAAATTACTAATCATTCACAAATCATAAGAAGACACACAACATCAGTTAGAAAATGTTGTTTTGATATGTTACATCAAATCAATCGCCAGTCTTATGTATAAGACAGACTAAATAAAAATAGTCATTAGAATATTTCAAACTTGTAACATTTACATAGGTTTATTGAGCTATAATAGAGATAGAAACTAGCTCTTAAGAAGTAGCCAGTCAAAGATTTACACAACTGATATTTAGTTAATCGGTGAAATATCAATTAAATTAGAAACTTAACTTATCGGTGGATACAAAATGAATGAGTCAGTCTAACCTGTCAAAAAACTAATTGAAGAAAATGCTATAGTTTAGGACTTAGTGATGACACGAGAACAAGTCGAGATTCCTCATACAAATTAAGATTCGTTCTGACGAAAAGTGTTTGATGTGATAGAAAGTTGGGATTGAGTCAAAAGATCAGAGAACGTGCTCGATACTCAAATGAATAGTTTTCAAACTATCCAAAGTCTCCCACCATGTCTATAAATACACAAAAAGATCGACATAAATAAAGTTACAAAATATGAACTTTCACAATGTACTAGTAATCATCAGCGATCAAAGTCGTCATTTCACAATCAATCACCGTACTTATACACGAGACTCATAGTTGATTAGCTTGAGTTAACCAGAGTTCAGTCTAAGAGTCTGAATCCAAGACAAACTTTCTGATTCTAAGAAGTCTACTTGACGTCCATCCTACATCCGAAGTTCTCCGAGGAACTCAAACTCACATCTATCCAGCTCCCAAGCTAAGCGACGCATTTGTGGTAAAGCTTGAAAGTTTCAAGTTAGCCGGTGAACCTAGCGAATCTGCTAGAGATAATGTATTCATAGTAAAATCCATTGCCTGAGGTTGCTTAGATTAGAACACGGATGATATATGAGCTTCTCAAAATCAAAAGAGACTTGATAAATTGTGTTGTAACTTGTTCTAGTGAATTTCTCATTCATTTGGCGATCGAAGAGTGGATGTAGGATTTTTAGACATCTGAACCACTATATATCCTGTGTTGTTTACTACTTTAATTTATTTATCTTGATCATTTATTTGTTTGAAGCCCAACAACTGACTAAGTAATTATTGGTGTATTATTTGAACTAATTTTCTCATCTTAAAGATCAACCAATTTTAACTAAGTACAAATTGACTTGAGATAGAGCCAAGTTTTGGCCATCATACTCTATGACTTCCACTATATAAATTTATCTATAATCTGATTTAGGACCAACAACATCAGCTATCCTTGCTTGTTTATGAATTGATGCAGTGAAAAACCATAACAACTGTAATTCCACAATCTTTCTTATCCTTGATGACGGTGAAAATTGCAACACTTTATCACGTTAAATTTATCAATCCAGGTTCTTTCAATTCGCTCTAATGAACATCATTTACTCGTTTGAAGGAACTTATAGCTAGGCAAGCACAAGTCGTTGAGTGTTTATCTAACTAGGCAAAAATCATAACAAACCTTGCATAAATGAAATAAAACATAAATCCAATCATATTCAATTATCTTCCAAAGTTCAAGCAATCAATTCTCTCCAATTAGGTAGAAAAAGTATCAAGTGCAACAATGAGATAAGAGTGAGTATAGAATGAATGTCAATTGTGTCTATGATAAACTCATTATTTCACTCACTTATCTATATTATTTTTATATTATTTTATGTAGTTTTATTGAGTTTATATATATATTTTATGCATGATTTCAATATTAGGTGGTTTTAGGTGTGTTTTGATGTTTATGCAGGTTTTTAGGCCTAAACTCACGAGAAAACCGTTCCGAAAGCAGTGACGTGTAAGAGTAGCAGTGAAGAGTTTTTCCACAAGAGGAATTCGGGCTATTGGCGCATGGCAATGGATGATGCTTTGAGTTAGCTCTCCAACGCAACTGGAATCGGGTCAATCGGAGTTCGGATGAGGAAGTTATGGCCAAAACCGTGAGACCGCGCAGGAAGGGCTGAGTCAATATTTCCACGTCGATCGACGGGGATGCTGCGTCGATCGACGCGGACCTCCTGGCGCGGGAAATTGGCTGAATTCGAGATTTTTATATCTTTAGCCCTAGATTTGATTTGATACACCTCCACCTCTATATATAACTTTGTAAATTCGATTTTTCAGAGCCCCCACTCATTACCAATCGTGTTTCATTCTAAATTTCAGATTTTGAGAGATTCCAATAAGTTTTTAGAGTTTTATGTTTGAAGACAAGTTCATGCGGGAAGATTTTCGGATTCCAGTTTTTATGCAATTCAGGTTGTATTTTTCTATGATGAATATTACCGTGAATATGTGTAACTAAATCTTTTACCAGATTCTAGGGTTTCGAACTATCAATGTATGCTTGTTGTGATTAATTGAATTATTTTCCCATTCCCTTCGTAGTTTGTGAAATCTGTGCTTATTCATAATCTTGATTTGTTGGCCACATCTTAAGATTATCTAGTTGATTACTTGAGACGTAACTGTGATAGTTTTCAATCGAAAGAGATTTTCACAATATAATTTGATTTCTCGTCGTAACTGAAGGAGATTAATTGTAGGAATAAATCTGTAGATCTTTGGAGTTAGTTAATTTATCTTGAGACCGAGCGGAGATAGGTAATTAATTAATCTACTTTACGAATTGTCCAACAAAGAAGTTCGTAATACTTTTCTGATGTTTCACTACGAAGAGGAATTAAAATTGGGAATTAATCAATTCATTCATACATGTCATACTTGATAGGTAGATATCCCTGGAATCTGTGCTTCTCTTATTTGAATTCAAAAGCCTTTTAATTTCTTGTTTAATTTTCATTAGCAAGTGTTGCAATTTTCAAAACAACCAAAACTTTTTATCTGATTTTCCTAACCAGTATTTTCAAGAACGCCTGACTTAGTACTTAAGGATTTTTCGTTGTTTCATTCCCCTGGATCGATAACCTTAGGGTTTACAAATTTATTTGCCACTATTTCTATAATTAATCTGTAGAAATTATAGTGATCAAATTGGCGCCGTTGACGGGGAGTGAACAGAATTAATCTTACTATTAAGTCTGTGATTGAAATACTGATTTAGGCTGTAATTTTCGTATTTTCTTTTAATTTCTCGTATTTTCGTATTTCTCGTCGATCGACGCTATTTCGCGTTGATCGACGAAGTCATTTTCCTTTCGTCGATCGACGCCGTGCCTCGTCGATCGATGCTTTGTTTTATTTTTTTTTCAGAATTTCAGTTGTTTATTTCAGTTCGTTTCGTTTTTATTTTCAGTCTTACTTCACTACCTCCTTTTGCTGTACAGGTAGTGCACGAGCACAAGAGCTAGAGGAAAGGACCCGCTATATTACTACCTGGACATTGAAGCCACTTGCAGAAAGATCCGTAGGAATAAGCGTGCTCAGGAAAGCTCAAATAATCACACAATGGAAGATAACGTACCACCGTCTCCACCAGTGCTAACTGCAGGGGAGCAGGCTGTTCTTCTCCAAGAAGTCCAAGCTATGAGGGCACAAATCCTACAATACCATTTGGAAAGAGACCTCGAGAGGAATAATCCGAATGGAAGGGATCTTCGCCATAACCCACTGTTTGAGGACAAGCCCGACGATGAAGAGGACGACAATCAGGACCCTTCAGAGGAATCTGACGATGAGGAAGAAGAGGAAGCCATGCGAACCGGTATAAACCTCGGTTCAGGGAGATAGACTTCAGGATTGGCATCAATGCCAACAATTTTGAGCTAAAGACCGGATTGGTGCAGATGGTGCAACAAAATCAATTCGGAGGAAGGGCTACTGAGGATCCTTATGCACATCTGGATAAGTTCCTGATGCTCTGCAACACTGTCAAGATTGGAGGAGTCAGCAAGAGTGCCATCCGAATGCGTCTGTTCGCATTCTCTCTGAGGGATAAGGCACAGTCACGGTTCACCGCACTGGACAAAGGAAGCATAGGCACGTGGACCGAATTGAGGAATGAATTCCTAGAAAACTTCTTCCCTCCGAATGTCATCAGGCAGAGAAGGAAAGAAATCATCAGATTCGCTCAAAGGCCTGATTAGAGCTTCAGTGAGACGTGGGAGTGATTCAAAGAGCTGTTAAGAGCTTGTCCCGGACATGGTTTTCCGCCAGGAGAACAAGCCGAAGCATTCTATGAAGGGCTCAATGATAAGACAGCCAAGTTGGTGGACACCACACTAGGAGACACAATCATGACGAAAAGTGGAAAGAAGGCCATGGAATTCTTCCAAAAGATGGCCAACAACACTCAACGGTGGTCCTCAAGTCGAACTCGGCCTGTGATGGCGATCGAGAAGGAGAAAGTGGTGGAGAAAGTTGCCGAACAACCTGACTTGGCAGCCAAGCTGAAAAAGTTAAGAGAAGATTTCGCTGCACTGAAGTAGGAGAAAACAGTTGCTGCAGTAGAGCCAGTACAAGCTCCGTCTGAGGGGGAATGTTCCGCTGTAAATTTCATTCAAAGGGGCGGTTATCAAGACAACTACCATGGAGGATATCAGCAGCACAACCAGCCCTACACTTTCAATCACGTGAGGAACCATCCTGGATTTTCCTACGCAAACCCCCAAGCAGCTGAGCAACCACCACCTGGGTTTGCAGTGCAAGATGGAGAAATAGTGGAGAAGAAGAAGCCAAATCTCGAGGAGATTTTGGCCAAGTTCATAGAAGGCTCTACTGATATTGTAGCCAAGTTGAAGCAAGAAATTGCAGCCGTGGATACCAAAGTGGACCGAGTCGAGAAACACGTTGACGTGCCTCTAGAAGTTCACCCTCTAAAAAGCTTGTCAAAGAATAAATTGTCAACCCGGTTCCTTCTCCGCTTCGCCTATTAGAGTACTAAAGTACCGAGTGAAGTTTGGTAGCTAGGTAAATTTCAAGTCGTTGAGTTTTGTCTAAAATCCTAAGAAAGCAATGTAAATCTAACTAACCAAACATAACAAATCATCATCATTTCACCACAATATTTCTCAATCAATATCCAATCAATGGTAAATCAAGACAACGAAGTACGCAATTAAAGAAAAGAGGATGTTGAATCAAGTTTGGATGCAATCCATTAGGCCGATATTTGTTGTAAACACAATTTAATTACTATGAGGATGGACTCTCACCCTACCCTAGTCGATCCCCAGTCACGGTAAACCGACCGTTGATGAAACTACCACCTCAAACAGTCACGTTATCGGCTATAGCTCACTCCAAAAGGAACGTGAATCATTGCCCTATATTCACTCTACCCGCACATGGATTGGATAAAGTAACACAAGGAAACATGCTAATCGCGACACTCAAATCCACGTAACGGCTGCAATACTCGTATCAATCATCACCTAAATTGGCTAATACTTACACTTAGGGATTGTGAAAAGGCTCTAGCATGCTCCAATCACACATAGAAAGGTAAACAAGCAAAAATCAATTCCAATTTCATGCATCCTCTCTCAATTCAACATCCAATAGAAGTTTAGCTCATCATATCCATCAATTGTGCAATTACAAAATAGAAATTGTTTGAAAACCATTACAATTGAGAATAGAAAGAAGATTCTTCCCTAATTTGGTCTTGTGTCTTGATCTACTAAGCTTGATTCCTCAAATTTCCTCCAAGGAATGTGGTTGAAGCTCCTTGGTTGTGGATGAGAAGAATGGTAGTTACGATCGTGAGAGAGAATTCTAACTTCTAAAAATGAAATATGGCCAAAAGTTCTATCTAATCTCAACTCTCCCCCTTTTATAGACAAGAAAAATGACCCTCGGATTGCCCGGTCGAAGAATGGCTCGCCCGGTCGAAGTCAGAAACTGCCGAAATGTTGAGCAACAGGGCTGCTCGCCCAGTCCAAAACGGGCTCGACCGAGCCTCTCCTGAAACATGGCTCGGCCGAGCCTGCCCACGCTCGGCCGGTCGAGCTCTCTGAAATGCAGCTCGGCCGAGCCTGCACAAGCTCGACCGGTCGAGCTCTCTGAAATGACGCTCGGCCGGTCCTGCAGTAGCTCGGGCGGGCGACACCTCAAAACCTCCAACTTCGTGCGATTTTCCACCGAAACTCCACCGAAAATGCTCGATTATGCTCAAAACTGAACCTACACACATGAAACACACAAAACACGAAAACCAAACCAAAACACAACCAATCATGAAGAAAAACCTATGATACGGGCGTAAAATAACCAAAACAAGCACACAAACACACCAAAATATAGGTCAATTTACGCACGTATCATAATCCCCCAAACTTAAACCTTTGATTGTCCTCAATCAAAACAAAGAAAAGTTCTCAACCTACCTCAAATGATTCCTCATAGCTCATCATAGTTATCTTAGCATGCTCAAGTAAAACGAGATTATCACCTAACTTTGTAACTAGGTGTTGGTCCCGGTTTTTCAGAGTATAAAACGTTACGCAGCGGAAATAATATAAAGTGTTTTCTTGCACGCAACTTACACACAGCTGACAACTGGCAACTGGTCAGCTGGTGCTGGTTACTCAGTACGCAGCTGACAACTGGTCAGCTGGTGACTTAATACTTAGAATATTTTTGCCTTGTTTACACAGTTATTTATCAGGTTTAGGATATACTCCAGCACTTGAGTGCTGGGTTTAAAATATGAATGAAATGCAGAAAGCTGATAAATAACAAAGGATTTTTATAGTGGTTCGATCAATCGATCTACGTCCACTCTCCAGTCGAAGCACTGGAAATTCCACTAAGAGTAATCAGGTACAGGTCTCCTACGATCTATCTCTAGCTGGTGAATGCCTCGTCCACCAGTTCACTAGATCAACCGCTCCCGATCCTAGATCCTTCTTCAACTCTTCACAGCTAATGGAGTGCGAGCACGTCACTTCAACCTCCACAGCTAGCTGGGTGTTTTAGTTCTCCCAAGAACGTAACAGTCTCTACGGCAGAATGACCGTAATAACTCAAGTGCTGGTAAGCACAGGAGCTGCTGTGAACTCTCTCGAAGGAGAAAGAACACCAAGTGAGATCTTTAACTTACAAGCTTAGAGCTTGAAGTCTCGTGTTTGATAAATCAACACACGGAAAGCTTTATGAAAAGCCTCGAAAGTACTTTATGCAATCTTGCAATAATTTCAGTTCTTTCGGTGGTTGAGCAGATGAGTAGAATCATTCAATGTAACAACCGAGCTTCTAATGTTTGAATGTTGGTGGTTGCGATGTATTTATAGCCGCAGGAACCGATTCAAACTTTCTAGCCGTTTGGATGCATCCGGAAAGGTATCAGACCTCGGATGTCCTTCTGACGGCGGCAGGTATGTTTTTCCGGAAAGGAACCATACCTTTGACCGCTTTATCTGACACAGATCTCTTTGTGTCAGAACGGCTCTCTCTGTCAGTCCGAGGAATAAGACTGGCGTCTTGTATCTGACACAGATCTCTTTGTGTCAGAACGGCTCTCTCTGTCAGTCGATTCCTCAGAGAATCTTCTTCTTGTCTCTACTACGCGGGGAGAGAGAATCTGGAATTCTGCTGGTAACATCTGACTGGTAGATCATACTGGTGATCTTGTGCTGGCAGTCTCTGCTGGTGACTTGCCCTGGCATCATCAAAGTCTACCAAATCTCTAGATGTTAACACTTCTCGGAATCTCCCATGACTGGTGAAATCACCGCTGGTGAATAGTGTAAGAACACGTATTCTCCTGGTAAGGTTTGTCAGCCGCCTGCTGATGAAACCCTTCCCAACTGGTGAACAGTAGCCAGTCATAAGCGCTTCATACCGCTGGTGAACAGTGTCAGCACGAGTCTTTGTCAGCCGCCTGCTGATGAAACTTTTCCCAACTGGTGAACAGTAGCCAGTGGTAAGTGCTTCTCATGCTGGTGAACAGTGTCAGCATGAGTCTTGATCAGCTGCGACTTACAACTCAAAAGACCTAAACAGGACTTTACATTTAAGACTAGAGCTATGTAGAGACAACTGACGCTGGTAGGACTTAGGATTTGATCCACCAAAACTATAATCTAAACAAGTAAGCTACTGGGAAAGGAAACCTTAGACAGATTTCCCAACAATTTCCCCCTTTTTGGTGCGATCAAAGCCTAACCAGCGAGCACTCAGCTGATGAGGAAAGTTACAAAGGATTTCAGGGTTTTACAAGTGAAACCTATCAGATCTAAACCCATGAAATTACTTCCTCAACATCAGCTCTAACTAAAAGAAATCTTCCCCCTCAACCTAGGAAAGATATTGCTCGTTTAAAAATATGGAAATTAAGATCAGAGCAAATAAGCATGTAAATAAATTTAACATGCAAGATGAGTGCTGGTGCTGATTACACTGGAAGTGTAAATTCAGCTGGTAAGTAAAAACTTAGACAATTGTTGGACAATAAGAGATTGTCATCAACTTGTCAGTTAACATTCCATTAGAGATTTAGCAATTACACGTACAATGAATGATAACTGACTAGTCTAACAGATTTACTTACAAAAACATAAAGAGACTAGACTATGGCTTGGAGGATGATCCTGGTGACTGAGTCCGAGCACTGGTTAAGGACCTCAGGATCTCAGTAAGTTCGGCCATTTCTTGATCTCTCTTCCGCCTCTCTTCAGCTGCGAGGCGTCTCTCCTCCTCAACGATTCTGGCTCTCTCCTCTTCAGCCAGTGCTCGCGCCCTTTCCCCCTCTTGGATCCGCGCCAAAAAGGTGGCAACACCGGCGGTGACGGACTCCATTTGCTGCGCTACATCGGCTTGGAAAGTGGCGAAGCGTTGATCCATCCTGGCGTCGATGTAAGCAAGAAGTTGCGCAGGAGGATGAATTTCTGAGAGTGGCTGCGCTGATACTTCCATGGAAGTGGAAGGCACATCAGGTGCGGTATCAGCCATCTCTGGTGCAGAGGCAGCTGGTACCTGCACTGGGGCGGGCTCCTCCGCGGACACCTCAGCTGACGCTGGCTCCTCCGCGAGCACGTCTGCTGGTGCTGGCGGGCCTTGTACAAAAACAGGTGGGGCTGTGAAAACCTCCAGCTGCCAGTCCTCATGATAAGGGACAAGATCTCCCATGACCATTGGAACAGGGGGGACGGCAGTGGTCAGCCACCAACCTCTCGAGGGATCCTCCTCCACTATGTGGTCTACCAGCAGAGCGCTGGCAGCCATATCAAAAAGAACAGCAAAATAGGGAGGGATCTGGGGGAGAGTGACAATTACCCTGATGCGGCGGAGAGCGTATATGAGCTGATATCCTCGGCTGGTGCTCTGGAACTGGAGGAATGGCAACTTAACCATTTTGGGCCTAGGGAGGCCGGAGGTTCCAGTCAGCTGTCGGTATTCTGCAATCTTCCTCAATCGGCGCCTGATTCGCCTGTTCGACAGCTGCTGGTGGCTTTCAGGATCAGTATCCATGAATGTATTTGCCCAGGCCTCCTCAGATCTCCAGTATCCAAGCCCGAGCCTAGCATACAGTACGGCACGCTTCTCCACTGTCAACTGGCGTTGGCACCAGTCGAAGATCCTCCACCTCCGGAACTCCAGAAGCAGTTCCGCATTCATTCGCCACAGGTCTCTGTACCTGGTTATCGTCTCCTCATTCACAGCGCTCTCCACTTCCGCTGTGATGGTGTCGGCATACTCATAGAGTGAGTAGTTGTAATACTCCATCGGGTGCAGGGGCAGACACCAGTCGTAGATCCTGGAAGCGTAGACTGACTGGTGGGGGAGTCCGCTGATGGGGATAATGTTGAATGCTGAAGGTTCAGGCACTCGTGAATTTTGAAATGCCATGTCCCCGCGGTGCTCCCACCGGTGTACCCCTGTCACTCGCGATCGGAAGGTATCTTCATCTATCAGCTGGTGCTCTTGGATACAGAGCATGTATGGCCTCCTTTCAGTTCGCACATGTCGTGCTGGCGCTGGGGAGGATGCTGCTGGTCTCCCAGAAGATGTAGAACCTTCTGAAGGGTGTGGACGACTGTCAGCTGGACGAGCCTCAGCTTCAAAATTGGGGAAAAGATCCCTTGGCTCCATCCGCTGCACCCTGGAGTGATGTACCACTGGTGAGGGTTCGTCTTCGGGAATGATGATGATTGGCGCAGCTGGGGCAGCTGGCTCCTCACCAGTAGTCTCCATTTCAACTTTGTCCTTCTCATCTGGGGCAGCTGATTCCTCGGCCCTTGGCACCACTACATCATTAGAATCTGTGCTTATATCTGAGAAACTCGCCAATTTTTCCGGGGTGGTCGCCCGCTCAACAACTCCTCCACTGGCACCCCCTTGCGCGGCCAGTGGGACTTCAGATTCACCTCCACCACCCCCTTGCGCGGGTGGAGGGACTTGAGGCACATCCTCCTCAGGCTGGTACCTATCTACAAGAGATAGTACGTCCTCCTCAGCTCCCATGACCATCAGGCGCGTGAAGGATTCTTCAGAGAGGATCTGGCCTGGAGCTGGTGCTGGTGGCATGTCACTTGAAGTTTGGGCAACTCCCCATTTTCCCTTCGCCACCTGATGCACTTGCTCCGCCAGTTGCGCCTGACGTCGAGAATCATGCTCAGCCTTTATCTTTGCGAAGGCTTCATCGCGGGCTGCCAGCTCAGCCTCCCTTTTTCGCTGGACTGCCAAGGCCT
>JAPKLW010004939.1:0-23526 GCA_026898455.1 Plectranthus barbatus
TGATCAAGGAGTTTGAAAGACTCAACCTAGAAGTAATATCACCTTCAGAAAGAAAGAAGTGTGATTTGGCAGTATTGACAGTAGTACCGGATTTAAGAGATAGGATAATCAGGGCACAGAGAGGAGACACAGAGATTTAGAAACTGCGCCAGAAATTAAGAATGAAGGCAGTAGGAGAATATCGCGAGGCACCCGATAATGCTCTATTATTCAGGGACAGGATTTTAGTGCCAAGCAGCGATGAATTGAGAGATGAGATTATGAGTGAAGCACATGATACGCCGTATACCGCTCACCCAGGAAGTACTAAGATGTACCAAGATCTGAAAACTAGATACTGGTGGGATGGTATGAAGAAGGATGTAGCCTTATATGTGGAGAAGTGCCTGGTATGTCAGCAAGTAAAGGCATTACATCAACGGCCGTATGGGAAATTGCAGCCATTAGACATTCCTGAATGGAAATGGGAACATATCACCATGGATTTCGTAACAGGGTTACCGAGGTCACAAAAAGAAAATACGGTGATATGGATTATTGTGGATCGTCTAACGAAGAGCGCTCATTTTTTGCAAATTAAGGTAAACTATAGATCAGATAAGCTCGCACAGATATATGTCCGAGAGATAGTCAAACTGCACGGAGTGCCGAATTCTATTACGTCTGATAGAGATGCGAAGTTTACATCTCGATTCTGGATGAGTTTACACAGGAATTAGGGACCCGCCTGAATTTCAGCACGGCGTTTCACCCTCAATCAGACGGACAATCTGAGAGAACCATCCAAACTCTCGAGGATATGCTGAGAACAGTGGTGTTAGACCGAGGAAGTACTTGGGAGCCGATTTTGCCTTTGATTGAGTTTGCTTATAATAACAGTTATCAGGCAACAATCGGAATGGCTCCTTATGAAGCCTTGTATGGGAAGAAATGTCGTTCGCCACTATATTGGGATGAGGTAGGAGAACGGAGGATTGTCGGACAGGACGCAGTGAAAGAGATGATCGAAATAGTCCGGAAGATTAGAGAAAGAATTAAAGAGGCGCAGAGTAGGCAAAAGTCCTATGCCGACTCGAGAAGGGCAGAACTATGTTTTGAAGTGGGGGACAATGTGTTCCTAAAAATTTCACCTTCCAAGGGAATAATACATTTCGGAATGAAAGGAAAACTAAGACCGCGCTACGTGGGACCTTATGAAATTCTGGAGCGTATTGGTCCAGTAGCTTATCGGTTAGCATTACCCCCGAGTATGGGTAATATCCATAACGTGTTTCACGTGTCCCAACTGAGAAAATATGTTTACGATCCGAGGCATGTGATTCGCCAAGAGGAAGTAATTTTGAGCCCAAATCTAAGGTATGAGGAGCAGCCGCAGGCTATACTAGATCGGGAGATGCAAGAGCTCCGGAACAAGTCTATTCCGCTCGTTAAAGTGCTTTGGAGCCACCATGGGCAGGAAGGAACAACTTGGGAATTGGATGATAAGATAACGAAAAAGTATCCCGAGCTTTTCGAAGCTTTGTAAATTTCGGGACGAAATTTTTATAAGGGTGAGGGGATGTAACACCCCGTGTATTATTAACTATGTATAATTATTCGAGTTATATAAGGTGGTTAATTTCCGAATTTTGGTGTGTTCATTGCACGAATTCAATTGAGATTTATAACTATCATAAAGTTTAAAGGTAAATAAATAAAGAGATACCATGGTTGGGATTGAAAGTGGCAAGATGAATTGTGAATAATATGATTAAAGTATGAATTGGATGGATTAATGAGTATAGAATTATACTTATACACATAAATATGTGTATAATGAGGTTAATAGAGGAACTATATTATATATGAGGAATCATATCATATTATATCATACCTTATATTATGAAGGAGGTATAAATAGGAAGGAAATTCATAACATAAGCTTTTCCACCATATGTTATAATCTTAGAGAGAGAGAGGAGAGTGAGAAACTCTCCCCAACCCCAAAATCCGTCAGCCACCTTCAGCCCCTTTTTCCGGCCGACTCCGACGACTTACCAGCAAGGGACCACAATTATCTGATAGCTTACTTCAAGAGCTTCGATTTGAGTACTCGTGGGCTCCGATAGGACGAGTAACGAGTGAGATATCGGAGGTTGAAGTTGAGGTGAGTTTAAGTTGCGAATTTAAGTTTAAATTCGTATGTCTTGATTTTCCGGCCGAATTCCGGTGATTTGATCATAGATTCGTGCTCCCCAACGTGTAGGGAACATTCGGAGGTCGAGGAAGCTTCATTTGGACGCCGAAAATCGCACCCGCCGCCGCGAACGGAGGAGCTCTGACGAGGTATTCCACGTCCTCATTTTCCATCTTATTTTCGTGTTTCAAGGGTAGATTCTTGTTCCTTGAGGTTAGAGGAGTCGGAATATGTGATTGCATGAGTCATCGGCCGGCAAAATTGCAAGATATGGCGATTTGCAGGTTCAACTCCGGCGAAACCCGCGAAGGAGACGACTCTTGTCGATCGACAGGAATTGTGTCGATCGACAGGGGGTCGATCGATGGGAGCAATGTCGAACTAGTCCTGTCGATCGACAGAAGGTGTGTCGATCGACAGGATGTATGTCGAAGGAAGCATATCGACAGACTCTTGTCGGTCGACAAGAGGAGTGTCGATCGACAGGAAGGAGGACATATCGAGTCAATTCTGTCGATCGACAGGGATTATGTCGATCGACATGAAATGGAGACACAAGTTTTGTCTACCCAGATATGTCGACCGAGTTGAGTCTGTGTCCACCAGGGCTGTGTCGACCGACACAGATCCCTGTCGGTCGACACAGAGGCCTGAAGTATGATGATTCGTTGTTCAATCGCATTTCTTTCGAGTCCTGTTTATTCTATGATTAAGATTATTATGGTCCTAGTTCATCCGTTCTGACTTGACTATTCCTATTTACTTGTAGGAAATTGAAGACGAGGGTCAGTCAGCTCGTACTAGCAAGAAAGCATCTAGTCTATAAGCCATCTATCTGGTGGGAAACTATTTCAGTATAAAAACAAATGTGTGCTTTTATTTCCAAAACGTGTAAAACTTCTTCGTTTTTTTTTTTAAATTGAGAATTGCTATGCATGATTTTGTGTTATTATATATGTCCTCTGTTGAAAGCTAATAATAGAGAGTTATTAATAAGACAAGAACCATGTAATGATAGTACATGCGCTACTCTTATTAATCGTGAAGGTCGATGCCTTGAAATGAAAGATTGATTGATGTGATGAGATTGTGAGTGTTTTGGGGAAGTGAATGACAGAATACGATCGTATCTCGAAGAATGTACCGAGATTGTGCACTTAGATGATAGTAAGTTGAGTGTTGACTCATTCCTAACTAATCATCGTAACTTGGAAGTAGGCCAGCTTCCAGTTACAACCGTGATAACATATATAATAACATATTTAGATGTGCACAAAAATAAACTGTTTTAGATAGCGCGGCCCCTTTCAATAAAACCCCGTGTCTATCTGTGTGAGTTGCATAGCATGCCTCCTATAAAATGTATGTTTTTCGGGCATGTTTTCCACTGGGTACGAAAGTACTCAGCCCCTCGCGTTATTTCTAAAACGTGCAGGTTAAGCAGCATGGAAGGATGTAGCGGGTGTAAGCTGGAGGAGCAAAGAAGTTAATTTTGAAAGTTAATAGATCCTGTGACATGTATCTTCATATACATGTCACCATCATGCTACACACACGCTGCTACACTCTCTGAATTTCCTTCCCTTTTAAACTAAATAAACTTTTGGATAATGTTTGTTAACCCTGACTCGAAGTACATTTGATGAATACCCTTATCCTTTATTTATATTAAAGTCTTCCGCTTATTAAATTCTTGAAGAGTGTTTAACAAAACCTGAAACATCAATGTAACGTGGCCCCAAATTGGGAAGGTCAGTTGGGGGCGTTACATTCCCCTATAAATACCCCCGTCGTATGCCGATTCACGGCATCTAGCTTTATACACGCACTATCAACATAGCTCGGACTACTGAATAGACTCTCTATAAAAGAGGGCCTTTTTCGTAACAACTTCTATTATCCTATACAGTTATCAGCGTTACAGTTCACGTTTTGAGCTTTTTTATCGATTCTGTATTCATTTACCTGTCTCTATTTCTTGAATATTCGTATATAGTTCCCGGGGCTCCGTATCCGATACTTTCGAACCTCAACAATGTTCAACCTATTTGGTAAAACCTTTCTCTCACCAAGTCTCACACCATAATACTATGTGTATTAGCAACCATCCAACTACTAATATTTAATTAATTTCTCTCGTTTCCACATCACAAATTATCCCTCCAACTCAAACTCAACAGTTTAAAAAAAATTACCAATGACCACCAACAAATATCACTATATAAAATAATTTTATTTAATACAAAAATTATAAAGCGACTGCATAAAATAAAATCATACATTGGCATAGATTACAGAAGAACATACAACTAAATTAAATAAAATTAGATTTGGTATTAATAAATTATAATTTTGTGTGTGTGTGTGTGTGTATATGTATATATATAAATTGGGAGTTGTAATCATATGTGAACCAAGTCCCAAATGAGAGATAAGACTAGATCTCGGCCATTTATTTTCGAATTTTAATGGTCTAAATTTTTTTATTCATTTAAATTATTGACTATTATTTTTCATTTTTAATTTAATTAGAGGGTTCTTTGGAATTATAATTTGGCAGTTTATTTCTTTCCTTAACAACTTCCTGATATCTCTCTTGCATGATTACTCTACCATATCAACAGCTAGTTGTGATGCTTTATCTTCTCAAACACCACCATATCTCCGTCTTCTTCTCCAACACTATGACAATTTTTCGATTCGCCAGTTCTCTCAACAACTTGTTTTTATCTCCTTCAACTTTATTTTAATGCAGAGCAATTAATATAATGTTCTTCAGTTTAATATTGGGTGTGGTGAGTCATCTCAAGTCTCAACAGCACCAGACATCAAATATTTTTTTCTGAATCCACTAACAATTTCATCCTATTCATCACCTCTTCTATGTTGTTTTTTGTTTTTGTTTTTTTTTTTCATTGCCAAGCTTTTTCCATCTCCAATGTGCTCATATTTATTTTGGTTAAAGTTTATTCTATTTTATATTTTTTTCGTTTGGTTATGTTCTTCGAGTTTGATCACATTTTATCATGATTTTGTAGCATTATCTAAGTTTGTATATTTACATTATATAAGTTTGTATATTTGCATTATTCAAACATATATATTTACATTGTGTTGTGTGCAATTTGAGTGACACTCATCACGAAGAACAAATTTGATAATTATAATAAATTTGGATTCAGATAATGCAATTTCTCGATTTTGATAATGCAACAATTTTGAGTAGAAAATGCAATCATGTCGTCAGCTATTTATAATTATATATAATTGCAGTAATTTACAATTACAGTTACATATATTAAATGTGTACATTTGCATATATTCACATGTTGTGATTAAAATTTTTATTTTTGTAGTTATTGATATACTAATTGTTCAGAGCTCGTTGAAACACTTCAAGAAACACATTTTTTACGCTTTAGATTAAACTTGTACATTTTCATATATTTATATTTTTTATTGCGTAATAGTTGGCCAGGCAACATCCCGGACCACCCTTCACACACCCAAAATTTTCTCATTGTCCAATGCACACAAATTAATTTTTATTTTATAATGATAATTATTAAAATTAATAGATGCGATAAAGAATAGAAAAATCATTAATAATTCATAGTTTATTCATTTTTTTTAAGTTTTATCTTATTCATTTCATATATATTTAAAATAATGGTGTGTGAGTCTGAAAGTTGATAGTAAGCAATTGAAATTGGCAATTTCGATGCGGACGAAGGCATAGCACGAGAAGGGTCAGAATGAAAACTAATTTTGTATTTTTGTGGGGCTGAGATGAAGCATGTTTAGACCGGCAACTATGAAATGGACCTAGCTAGTTGTCAAACCCAGTTTTTGTTGCCTATCTCAATTCTCAAAGCAACTTGCACCATGATTAAGAGGTTGTAAATTCAAAATCATCTAAAAACTTTCAATATTTAAATAAATATATTTTATATATAAAAAAACTTCAATCTTTTCCCTCTCACTTTAGGATTTCAATTTGTGAAAAAAATTTACTTTCTAATTTAGTCATATTATAACAGGCCAGTGGCGGATTCAATTGAAGGGGTTTAGCTTTACCCCAAAACTTAATATACATATTTTTCATTTTTGAAACATAAACCTTCAATTTTTTAATTGTAAATGTGGTCTTAGTTTATTTTTTCAAAATTCTTATTATTAAGGTTCTATTTGTGATGGAATATGGACCATTAGAACTTATGAAAAATAAGAGAGAAAATAGCAAAAGAACAACGAAATAATGACATTTTATTATCAATGATGAAGTATGAATCGGGAATTTTTAGGAATACACACGTAATAGCGGAAAAAGCGTGCTGAAAATGATCTACCAGCCTCCCTTTTATAGCTTAAGAGGAGCCGTTACAACCTTAGTGAATTACGGGGGTAGTTTCAATTTTCTCGGTGGCCGTTGCAGGTGGTGGTCGTTGCGTCTTCTACAGGTTCGTTCAGCTAGGGTTTCGATCTTCATCCCATCAGGTGCCTTTCCTGCTGGTGGTGCAAAGGAAGCGACGATGGTTCGGATTTCAGCAGTTGGATTGGGGTTTCCACCGGTCTTCCGTGTTTTGCGCTTGATTTGGCACCTACCTCTTCGACCTGCTTGGAAGGTTCTCGTTGTTAGCTTTTGGGTTCCCTGTTGGAAAGAGTAGGTCGTGCTCCGTAGGTCCTCAGCTTTGGGTCGTGCCTCTTGGGAGCTTTACCTCGCAAGTGGTTCGTGTGCCGGGACCTTGGCTTGGGCTCGTGGTCTTCCTGTGCGATCTTTCATGAATCATTCGATTTTCAGGCTGATGGAATGGTACGATAGGCTTTTTACTTGTGGGCCTTGGTTAAAAGTGGTAAGTCTGTACTGATTTAGCCCAGTCAAATTTAGACCCAACGCATATGATTTATTTATCTGTCCATATCTTTGTTCGAAAAAACCCTACCCTAACAAACTCTAGGTTCATTAGTAAATAATTTTAAAAGAAATAATGTTTCCCACTTTTGATAGATCAAAATGGTGCAATCAAAATGGGCACTCTCTTTTTTCCTTCTGTTTTTCTTTGCCAGTGTCAAAGCAATAAATTAACTTTTATGGCTTATAATTTGACTTAAAATCAATTGGTACTTATCATTGTATAATTTATTTTTGTACTTTTAAAACATAATTATGCATTTATATAATGATATATTTTACTTCAATTCTGAAATTCTTATTAAGTATGCATGTTTCTAAATCAAGATCTTGCTTAGATCGAAGATACATATTTTAATTTATTTTTGATTGATTATAAACTTAATTTGGTCGTTTATAAGAGATAGCAAATGCACAATTGGAAGTCATATGATCATTCGCAAGTTAATTTTCAAAGTTTGATCATTTCCAACCAACCACATAGAAGATAAGGGGTGGGATCGATGACAGTTAACCCGAGCATAAGAAATACTCCTTCCATCCCATCATATTAGTCCCATATTCCTTTTCGGTCCGTCCCATTTATTAGTCCCATTTCCTAAAAAGGCAACCTTTTTTCCACTCATCAATAAAATATTAATTCTTCTACACTAATGCACATTGGTTATTGTGCACACTCCTATGTCCCTAATATAATGGGACGGAGGGAGTAATATCTATCAATCAAATTCTTAAGTTTTTAAAAAAATACTATTTTTCAATAACTCATATATATATAGGGTAGTGATCATGTGAGAATAGGGAGTTACTATGAGAAATAAGAATAGATCTCGTGCGTCCATCTCATCAAATCGACGAGCAGGATTCATTCTCAGCAAATTGAAAAACGCGGCATTTTTGCCGCAATATCCTGCAGTTTTAGCCTTTAAAAGCTAAAATTGTAAAAAAACTCAAACACAAACAACAACCTGCATTTTAAGCCCGATTTACTTCATTTTTACATAAATACGAATTAAAAAAAATTAAACATCTTCTTCTTCAAAGCAGCAACACGAGCGTAGTCTCTATAAAACTCAATACCAACATCAACAGTTCTAAAAACTCTGCCCTTAAAATGCTTCATTTCATCAACACACTTTGGAATAAATGAACCTGTAAGATACAAAAATGCACAAAGTTAACACTAAAGATGCACAATATAATAGTAAAAATGAATGTCGATTTGAATACACACTTTGGAATAAATGAACATGTAAGATACAAAAATGCACAATGTTAACACTAAAGATGCACAATATAATAGTAACAATGAATGTCGATCTGAATAAAATAAATTTTTTTAAACTATATTCATGCACAATAAACAAAGTCGAGACCGAACATGTCACGCCCCGATTTATAAACAAGACTTAAATAAGAGAAATGAGACTGATCACTGCTATTTCTAACAGATTAATTATAATAACAGTGGCAAATAAATTTGTAAACCCTAAGGTTATCGATCCAGGGGAATTGTATGGGGAAATTATCCTATGTACTAGCTATGGTTCTAAAATTCATTGTTTGAGGAATTCAAAATCAGGGTTTTAACTTCGAAAATAAAGATAACAATACTTGAAAATTAAAGGAGTTTTGAAAGCAAATTAAAGGAGCACAGATTCTAGGGAAGAACTCTTATTATGGATAACATGTAGGAATCAATTAATTTAACAGGTGGAATACTGCAACAATGCTATATTTCCTTGTTTGGCAAATATAACCTAGATTACTAATTAGTGACTCATCTCCGCTCGGTCTCAAAGTACACCAAATTAGTCAATCCGATAAGCAAATCAGTTCAATTCCTACATCTAGTACATCTGTTTGGATAGTGTAGATCGTATCATGTATTCCTATTCCCACTATTAATGTTCACCTCTCGGTCCTTCTATCAATAGCTAGACATCTAAATTAATCGTCACCTCTCGGTCCTTGAATTAATCTAGAATTATGAATTAAACACAGGAATCATGAACCTAATTAATTAATCCTAACATGCATCCATAATATTATTCAAACCCTAGAACCCGCTAGGGTTTCTAGCAACTCATCGTAGATAGAAATCCAAAAGAAAACATATTAAATTGCATAAACATAAAAGAACTTACAAGAAAAATAAAGGGTTTCGTGTTGCCCAAGTCTCCAAACTCTAAAAACTCTAAAATATGATTGTATGCAATAGGGAATGCTGAAAAATTGAATTTACATAAGTATTTATAGTGGTGGATGTGTATCCTATCAAATCTAGGGCTAAAGATATGAATAAATCCGAATTTAATCGAATTTTCGCTCCAGAAAACATCTCGCGTCGATCGTGGGGAATCCACGTCGATCGACGAGCCTTCTTGGTCGCCGTCGATCGATGCCAGTTGGCATCTGTCGACGCAGCTTCTCGCCCCTCCTGCGCGGTCTCACGGTTTTGGCCATAACTTTCTCCTCCAAACTCCGATTGACCCGATTCCAGTTGCGTTGGAGAGCTAACTCAAAGCATCATCCATTTCCATGTGCCAATAGCTCGAATTCCTCTTGTGGACGAAATCGTCACTGCTACTCTTACACGTCACTGCTTCCGGAACGGATTTCTCGTGAACTTAGGCCTAAAACCCTACAAAAACACCAAAACGCGCATAATACCACCTAATATAGATTCATGCACATAATATATATATAAACTCAACAAAACTACATAAAATAGTAGAAAATAATATAGATAAGCGAGTAAAATAATGAGCTTATCAAACCCCCCAAACTTGAACGTTTGATTGTCCTCAATCAATAGGCAAGAAAGAAATCAAAAGATCATGCGATTAAAGTGCAATGCCTCACAAGATTCATCACAGTCAAGGGTCAAAAATCCACTACACAAGCAATTTGAAAGAGACAGAAAATTCATCAACATTGGAAGAACTCACGGGAAGTGTATCACTCAACTCTCAAGTGTTTAAGGAATAGATGAAAGCACTCAGCAACATGTATGAAGAAATTTCTACCATAGGCTTGCAAATTTTCTAATATCTCCACTGCTAGAATGTGCACACAAGTCTAGAATCAAAAAGGACTTTCATAAGGTTGTAATGTAGGCTTTTGTGAGGGGTAGGAAAATATGGCCAAGTGACTAAAATCAATCAAGTTGTACTTGCTCAATCAATCCAAACCACCATCTAAGTTCATTCACCCTTCTCCTCAAATATATCAACAAATACACAACCTCTTCTCTTTTTTTTTTCTAGCTCATTTTGAATCTCTTATGCTCTTTACATAATTTTATATTCTTTTCTTTTCAGAGAGCTTATGATAATTCTAATTATTTTGCTTTGAGCTTCTTTTTCACACATCTTTTCACCACTAATTTATATTTTCTTATCTCCATATCACAATCATTCCACCCATATACCACAACTCAAGACATGAGCGAAACCAATACTTCTTCTTAATCTCATAGACAAGGAAAGAAAAATTTTGTATAGGCTCAAAAGTGGCTAACTAGGGAAAATTCAATGTGAAGGGACAGTGTTTAGGGAATTGGGCTATCAAAGATGGCCTAAGATCATTTCCTAAACTTGTGCACACTATGCAGTCTCAACACAGAAAATAGGCAAGTTCTAGAGAAATAAAAACACACATGTGAATCTCACATCAAACGAAATAAAGGCTCAAAATTCTCACACAAGGGTTCAACATTTTTTTCTTCCGCAGTCAATTTCAAATCAGCTCAATCAGCAAGCAAGCATAAGTATCAAATCAATCCTATCATGCGGTATTCTACATTCATAGGCATCTAACCACAATCACAATCAATTCAACTCAACCCTCAATCAATTCTAATCTCACAATCTCATTCGGGTTATTTCAAAACTCAAAATATTTCCCCACAAAATAGAATAAAATTAAAATTTAAGGCAAAAATTTAAATACGGAAAGCAGAATAAATAAAAGATAGAATGTTCCATCTCTTGTCCACATCCCCCCAAACTTATTTCCAACTCGAAGAGTGGAATAAGTTTGAAAATCAGACAAAAGAGGGAACGATACCTGGTAGTGGATCTCAGACATCCATTTTTTATCCCTGGAGTCTTCAGATATTGTGCGGCGTGAAATAATTTCTGCTGGCACTTCGCGTCGATTGACGTGAAGCCTTCTTGCGACCCTCTCCTTGGGTCGAAGAGTATCACGCTGGGCTGCTCGGCGTCGTCGAATTCCAATTTTTTTTTTTTTTTTCAATATTGCAAAACAACTGTTAGCAAAGAAATAAAAGCATAAATTCGAAATAAAATAAAAAAACCGAAATTTGAAAAGAAAATACGGAAAATGTTGGGTTACCTCCCAACAAGTGCTTGATTTAACGTCGCAGCTCGACGATACCTCAAATCACTGCCAAGGAGGTCGGGTCCAGACTCGCCGACCTTTGCCATCCACCATGTAGACTTTCCGGTCTTTAATAATGATGGTGACCTCAGAAAAAGGTGGCGCAGTTGACACTGCTACCCTATCGTTTCCTCGCTCCCACTCAATGGCAGCGGCTTCTTCCTCTTCAGATTCATCTCCTTCGTCAGTAGTGGAGATTCGATTGCACTCCGCCTTCTTCTTGTTCTTGTCGATCACAAAGGTGATCCTTTCATCGTTCGCTCGGAGTGTGATCTCGCCGCCTCGACAGTCAATGAGAGCGGCGCTAGTGTCGAGAAAGTCACGCCCCAAGATCATGGGCATATTCTCATCCTCCTTCATCTCGTGCACCACGAAATCTGCAGGAAAAATGAGATGGCCCACGCGAATGAGCACATCCTCTAGTATACCTTTCGGGCGGGACACAGACCGGTCCGCCATCTGCAGGGTGATTGTCGTGGGCCTCATCTCTCCGATGTTGAGACGCTTGTAGATGGAGTACGGCATTAGGTTGATACTGGCCCCAGTATCACATAGTACTCTCTCGAATGTGTGTCCCCCAATCTCAACCGGAATAGAGAAGCATCCAGGATCGCTTCTCTTGATGGGCACCTGCTTTTGAAGTAGCAGGCTGCACTGCTCGTGGATCTTCACCGTCTCATTCTCCACGAACTGCTTCTTTCCACTCATCAGTTTCCGGAGGTATTTCATGTACCCCGGGATTTCCTTCAGTGCTTCGATCAGCGGGATGTTGATGCTGACCTTCTTCAGGTTCTCCACAAATCTGGAGAACTTCTCGTCCTCTTTCTGCTTTGCGAACCTCTGTGGGAAAGGCAAAGGAGGGAGTTTATCTTCAGACTGCTTCTGCTTCGTGTCTGGAACAGACTTCAACGTCGATCGACGTAGGGCAGCGTCGATCGACGAGGATGATGCGTCGATCGACGTGGACTCGTCTCCTGCGCAGTTTTGCTCCTTTTTGCCTCCAGAATTGTCCACAACCATCTCGGGACCCTTGGAGCTCGACCCAGATCTCAGAGTAACGGCTTTGCAGTCTTTTTGGGCCTTTGGGTTCACCTCCGTTGTGCTCGGAAGCTTTCCAGGCTTGTGTTGGTTGCCGAGTGTCGTGGCAATCTGGCTCAATTGCGTGTCCATCATCTGAAGGTGTTTTGTCATCAGCTGCATGTGGTCGGCCATCCCCTTCACTTCGGTTTCTACTTTCCCAAACCGGTTATCCGAGCTCTTGATGAATTTCTCGAGCATCTCCTCTAGCACGGATTTCTTCCTTTCCACGATCTCTCCTCCAGTACCTGCATCAAAACCAGGCGGAGGCTGTTCTGCAGCAGAAGGGTTAGCATAGGAAAAACCAGGGTGAGATCGCCCATGGTTGTACTGATACCCTTGATTGCCTCGGTAGTTATTGTGATAACCACCGCCAACGTAGTTCTCCTCCGTACCGGCAGTTCCAGACGAACTGCTTGCACCCCTGTTGATGTAGTCAGCCTCTACGGGTACAATGGCCATGCTTGGCTCTGCAGCAGCTGCAACTTGTGATGTGCCCAATTTTTCAATCTCCTCCCGGAGCTTTTTCACCTCAGCGACCACGTCGATTTCTGGCTTTGTCTCGACTGCTTTGACTGGTAGCTGCCTATCAGTTGGCCATTGGTGGCTATTCAGCGCCATATCAGCCAGTAACCTCATACTCTCTGCACCGCTCTTCTTCATCAGTATTCCTCCGGCAGATGCATCAACTAGCTCCTTCATGTGAGGGTTCAGTCCCTCATAAAAATGACACACTTGCATCTCCAGATCGATGCCATGTCCAGGACAGAGTCGTAGAAGCTCTTTGTATCTCTTCCAGGCCTCGTAGAGTGACTCATCATACATCTGCTTGAAAGCAGTAATGGCAGCTTTTCTCTTTAGCAGCAGGCTCGGTGGGAAGTAGTTGGTAAGGAACTCTGCTCGAAGCTCCTCCCATGTCCCGATTTGGCTCTTATCCAGTCCAGCAAACCAAGACCGTGCCTCGTCTCTGAGTGAGAACGAGAACAGTCTCATTCTGATCACATCTTGGGTTACTCCGTTCTTCTTCACAGTGTTACACACCTCAATGAATTGGTTGAGGTGGGTGTAAGGATCTTCTACAGCTCTTCCCCCAAACTGGTTTTGCTGCACCATTTGAATAAGGCTTGTGCGCAGCTCAAAGTTGTTGGCATCAATGCCAACTCTGAATCCGGCCTCTGCTTGCTGTGGAAGAAATCGATCCAAGATGGACCTTTGCGGAACCACAATTTGCCTATTGTTCAACTCTGCCAGTCTTGCAGCTTGCTCCGCCTGAGCAGCCTGGGCTGCTTGAAGTTGTACTCTCAGCTGCTGCACTTCATTCACAAATTGCCTCTGCTCCTCGGGAGTCATATTTTGCAGAGGTGCTTCAGGATTTTCAGCCATCTCTTGTTGTTTGTCTTTTCCTTTCTTTTTGATTTTCCTACAGGTTGCTTCAATTTCAGGGACAAAGGCTTCGAGTGTTTTTCCTTTGGCTCGCGTGTTCATGCACCTGCACAGGAAACAGGTAAAAAAATCAGTTCAGCGTCGATCGACGTGGATTCACATCGATTGACACAAAAGAGTGGTGGCGTCGATCGACGAAAGGTATCCATCGATCGACGCAACAAAAATGATCGCCATCGATCGACGACGCAGGTCCGTCGATCGACGCGGGACACAGACTCGAAAACTCACACACGCACACGTACAGAAAATTAAAACTCAATCCAGCAAATCCCAGAACGAACTAGTAACAAGATAAAATCTAGCAATTCCCCGGCAACGGCGCCAATTTTGTCACTGTTATTTCTAACAGATTAATTATAATAACAGTGGCAAATAAATTTGTAAACCCTAAGGTTATCGATCCAGGGGAATTGTATGGGGAAATTATCCTATGTACTAGCTATGGTTCTAAAATTCATTGTTTGAGGAATTCAAAATCAGGGTTTTAACTTCGAAAATAAAGATAACAATACTTGAAAATTAAAGGAGTTTTGAAAGCAAATTAAAGGAGCACAGATTCTAGGGAAGAACACTTATTATGGATAACATGTAGGAATCAATTAATTTAACAGGTGGAATACTGCAACAATGCTATATTTCCTTGTTTGGCAAATATAACCTAGATTACTAATTAGTGACTCATTTCCGCTCGTTCTCAAAGTACACCAAATTAGTCAATCCGATAAGCAAATCAGTTCAATTCCTACATCTAGTACATCTGTTTGGATAGTGTGGATCGTATCATGTATTCCTATTCCCACTATTAATGTTCACCTCTCGGTCCTTCTATCAATAGCTAGACATCTAAATTAATCGTCACCTCTCGGTCCTTGAATTAATCTAGAATTATGAATTAAACACAGGAATCATGAACCTAATTAATTAATCCTAACATGCATCCATAATATTATTCAAACCCTAGAACCCGCTAGGGTTTCTAGCCACTCATCGTATATAGAAATCCAAAAGAAAACATATTAAATTGCATAAACATAAAAGAACTTACAAGAAAAATAAAGGGTTTCGTGTTCCCCAAGTCTTCAAACTCTAAAAACTCTAAAATATGATTGTATGCAATAGGGAATGCTAAAAAATCGAATTTACATAAGTATTTATAGTGGTGGATGTGTATCCTATCAAATCTAGGGCTAAAGATATGAATAAATCCGAATTTAATCGAATTTTCGCTCCAGAAAACATCTCGCGTCGATCGTGGGGAATCCACGTTGATCGACGAGCCTTCTTGGTCGCCGTCGATCGATGCCAGTTGGCATCTGTCGACGCAGCTTCTCGCCCCTCCTGCGCGGTCTCACGGTTTTGGCCATAACTTTCTCCTCCGAACTCCGATTGACCCGATTCCAGTTGCGTTGGAGAGCTAACTCAAAGCATCATCCATTGCCATGTGCCAATAGCTCGAATTCCTCTTGTGGAAGAAATCGTCACTGCTACTCTTACACGTCACTGCTTCCGGAACGGATTTCTCGTGAACTTAGGCCTAAAACCCTACAAAAACACCAAAACGCGCATAATACCACCTAATATAGATTCATGCACATTATATATATATAAACTCAACAAAACTACATAAAATAGTAGAAAATAATATAGATAAGCGAGTAAAATAATGAGCTTATCAGAGACACATCGGCTACGAGACTTGCACTTGATATATCAATTAACAAGAAGAATTTAAGCAAATGAGAAAGAATCACCACACATATCCCAAGTTAAGCAAAAGATATTAAAGGGGTGCCTCCTCAAGAAGGGATCGTAGCTTCTTGAGTAACCAAATATCAGAGTATTTATGATGTCATCAAAAGGTTAACAAAAGATAAAGAGTTTCAGCAGCAGAAAGTTATCAATGAAGTATGTATATGAAGATACATACTTCAGTATCTAACTATTACAAAAAGAATCTTCAGCTCCACTTCGACTGCTGCCTCGTACTCTGCTCCAAAAGCTTCTTTTAACCTACGCAATTTAGAAATAATGCGAGGGGCTAAGTACAAATTGTACTTAGTGAACACATGCCCGAAAACATACATACATATAAGTTTGTCATGCCTTTTTAATTGGGTCGCACATGGGGTTTTAAATTTGAAATCCTCCCATTGCACCAAAACATTTCATGAATGAGCATGCTCCTTTTTACATTGTTAAACTATCTGCAAATGATTATGTGACTGGGAGGTGGCCACCTACCACAGTCACAATGCTAGTCCGAGTAGGGCATGACCCCTAACATGTCAGCATCATAGTGCACAAACCCATGGTATCTCTTTCACTACCTAGGTACGATCGATAAGACTCGCAATACGCAGAGTCAACATCCACCTTGAATACGATTGATGTTTTTCTCTGAGTGGGGTTCCCCCACTGAGAGGACAGGTAGCAACACAAAACAGTAGGCAATGACAAAGCAGTTTAAAACAAAACATTTCACTTCATGCTTGATATGCTTTGGAAAGAAAACATCATTTTCATATTTTTAATTTGGCCCACTATATAAGGGTAAAAGAAAGCCCACCTTGAGTAGGTGCGGTTACGTGATTGGTTGTTCTAGCAATTGATCTTCTCCTTCCCCTTTCCTATTACATAAGGAATACGAGTAAATCCTCAAGGGATAATAGGTTATTTAAAATCTAACTCATCAATTAATTCTAGACTCTTAATCGATCTTGGACTTTTCAAGTTTGAGCCATCGGATAAGGATATGGAAGAATGATTTTTGCAATTTAGTATGACGAACAAGATAGTCAAACGTTACTTCAATAGCTCGTGGTTCATCATCGAGCATTAATTCAAGGAACATGATTAATAATTCAATTTGATTGATCAAAACAAATGACTTCGTCCAGTGACTAAGCACTTTCAAGAGTTTAAGATTGAAAGAAGTTTCATTGTGAATCATCGTACATTGCTTGAGGGTATAAGAACTCATCAAGTTGTTTCAACAAAATAATCAAGGAGATTATTGATCTTAGATGAAGATCAAATTAAGATTTCAAAAGTTAAGGTTTATCAAGTTTGATTTAATAATAAGCTTCAAGGAAGTTCGAGTTACAAGAGTTCGGTCAAGCAAATCAAGTTGATTTGTACTGAATGGATTCTCGGAGAGGTTATAAGAGATAACATCTCTTCGTCGATTGATACAAGGAATATCAAACGAAATCAATTTGGATTTGAATTAATTGAATGAAGGATTTAGAATTTAAGGAAATGTCATTGGAGTTGATTGGTATGAAAGGTATCGAAAGGTATGAAAGATAAATCGAATCGACCGAAGAAAGAACAGAATGTGGGGAATTTCACTCTGTCTCGACCAAGATGGAGTGCATCTCGACCGAGATGGATGTATCAACCAAAATGAAGTGTATCTCGACCGATATGAGCATATCGACCGAGATGAGATGCATCTCGACCGATATGATCATATCGACCGAGATGAAACACTTATCGACCAAGATAAATGGGAATTGGCCGTCTCGACCGGGATGAAGCCCATCTCAACAAATATAGCTATATCGATCGAAGTGGCCTTCATCTCACCCGATATAGCCATTTCGGCCGAAATGGATTCTATATCGGCCGAAACAGAGGCTGCATGCCTTCCAGCGGAAATTCTTGTTTTTAGCTCAAACGGTTATCCGGGCTCGTCCAATCGATTTCTAACAACACCAAATGGTTTTCTAACAAGTATAACGAGTCTAGACATGATTTAAACCATAAAAACATGTTGGAATCGAGATTTAACCGCAATATTACCATATTGGACAAATATACCAAAAATGCTGCAAAATCAACACAAATCGATTCCTAGGTCGATATATCGTCTCTAGGCTCATAATATAACATGCTAAACATGCATACGTACTCATAAACTCAATATCAAGCCTAGATCATGA
Source organism: Plectranthus barbatus (assembly GCA_026898455.1). Taxonomy (NCBI): domain Eukaryota; kingdom Viridiplantae; phylum Streptophyta; class Magnoliopsida; order Lamiales; family Lamiaceae; genus Plectranthus; species Plectranthus barbatus. The sequence continues at coordinate 17,960 of JAPKLW010004939.1, forward strand.
CATTTATAAACTAGGGCATAAACCATAACATGTTCAAATCAACAAAATAGCTAGAGGGAGGTTCGATCTATACCTCTAGAACGCTTATAAGTCCTTGTGAGCTTGATCAACCTTTGATTTCTCTATTTCTCACTTCAAAACAAAAAGGAATAGAAATCTAAGGTTGGAAATGGAAAGGAAATGAAGAGAGGGTTCCGAAAAGGTATAGTTTTACCTTAAAAACTTCTCGCCGGAGCTTCGTCGGAGCTCGCCGGAATTTTGCCGGAGGTTCGCCGGAAATTCTTTGGAGAGAAATATGAGAGAAAGTGAAAGTGAAAATTGTAAAGGAAGCCTTCTATTTATAGAAGGGAGGCGAGGGTAATTTTGGAATTAGCGAAAGTCAAAAAGGTTAAAGTGGTTGTCATTCGCTTGTCACATCGGTCACTTTAACATCACCTCACGTCAACTCCACATCTCTTAGTGTCATTGCAGGGAGACCATTATATTTCGTCTACCTGCGAATATTTATCGATCGATATTATCTCGATATGAAAATGTCGGGTCATCAAATAAATTATCGACGTTAATTATTAATTTAATATTTAATTATTCTTCTTGAAATAAGATTGGCAATTAAATAAATGCCCCAAAATAATAAATTTCCAAATCAAATCAATCGCATAGCTTCGAATTAAATTCGATGACAAAATATAAATTTCGGAAATTCGATAAATACATTTAAAATTTACGAGGGGCGTTACATCCTCCCTTACTTCAAAAAATTTCGTCCCAAAATTTTGCAATTACGAGAACAGCTCGGGATACTTCTCCTTCATCTTGTCTTCAAGTTCCCACGTTGCTTCTTCAGTGCCATGATGCTTCCAAAGAACTTTGACAAGATTGATCTTCTTGTTGCGGAGCTCTTGCATTTTGAAATCCATGATTGCCTCTGGTCCTTCTTCGTAAGTTAAATCAGGCTGGAGCTGAACTTCATCTTGTTGAATAACGTGTCTTGGATCGTAGATATACTTCCGCAATTGTGACACGTGGAAGACATTATGAACATTTCCGAAACTCGGTGGCAAAGCCAAACGATATGCTACGGCTCCAATTCTTTCTAGAATCTCGTAAGGACCAATATATCGAGGTCTAAGCTTACCTCTAGCTCCAAAATGAATAATTCCCTTAGAGGGTGATATCTTCAAAAATACTTTATCTCCTACTTCAAAAGTCAACTCAGTTCGTCTTTTGTCAGCGTAAGACTTCTGTCGATCTTCAGCTTCTTTGATTCTAGCACGGATCTGTCGAACAATTTCTATCATCTCAGCGACTGAGTCAGGTCCTAAAACCTTCCGTTCTCCAACTTCATCCCAATACAAGGGAGATCTGCACTTTCTTCCATATAGTGCTTCATATGGGGCCATTCCAATGGTGGCTTGAAAGCTGTTATTGTATGCAAATTCGATCAATGGTAGAACGGCTTCCCATTTCGCCCCTTGGTCTAGAACGACTGTTCTGAGCATATCCTCTAGGGTTTGAATGGTTCTCTCAGTATGACCATCAGTTTGAGGGTGAAAGGCAGTGCTGAAGTTCAATCGAGTTCCGAGCTCTTTCTGTAAGCTAGTCCAAAATCGTGAAGTGAACTTCGCGTCTCTGTCAGATGTGATCGTCGTTGGCACTCCATGTAGTCGTATGATTTCCTTGACATAAAGCTGGGCCAACTTATCTGATCCATACGTAATCTGAATCGGCAGAAAATGTGCACTTTTGGTTAAGCGGTCCACAATTACCCAAATGGCAGTGTTTCCTCTTTGAGACTTGGGTAAAGTAGTTACAAAATCCATAGCTATTGCATCCCATTTCCATTCAGGAATATCAAGCGGCTGTAACTTTCCATACGGCCTTTGATGCAATGCTTATACTTGTTGACATGCCAAACATCATTCTACGAACAGGGCTATGTCTCGCTTCATGCCTTCCCACCAAAATTTAGACTTCAAGTCTTGATACATCTTTGTACTTCCAGGGTGGGCAGTGTACGGTGTTTCGTGTGCTTCTCTCATGATTTCTTCTTTCAAATCATCAACCTTTGGCACACACAATCTTCCGTCGTACATTATGGCATTATCGGAAGCTTCTTGAAAGTTTGCGGCCTTCTTCTCACGAATCTGAAGTCGTATCTTCTCCAGACCTTCATCATTTCTTTGTGCTTCCACAATTCTCGTCCTTAGATCAGGACTTGCCAATAAGGCTGCTATTCTCGTACTCACCGTCTCTGCTGGTGAAACTACTTCGAGATTTAACTTTTCAAAATCCTTGATCAATTCGTCCTTTTGCGTTATCACAGCACAAGCTTTGGCTGGAGACTTTCTGCTCAACGCATCAGCTACTGAATTAGCTTTTCCTGGATGATAATTAATGATCAAGTCATAGTCCTTCACTAATTCCAACCATCTTCTTTGCCTCATATTCAGATCTTTTTGCTCAAAGAAATACTTGAGGCTTTTGTGGTCAGTGAAGATCGCACATCTAGCTCCATAGAGATGATGTCTCCAAATCTTCAGTGCATGCACAATGGCTGCTAGTTCTAGGTCATGGGTTGGGTAGTTTAATTCATGCGTCCTCAATTGACGTGATGCTTATGCAATCACTTTGCCTTCTTGCATCAATACAAAACCTAGACCATTCTTGGAGGCATCAGTATACAACTCATAATCTTTATCTGCTTCTCGTACTGCCAAGACTGGGGCAGTGGTTAAGAGTTCTTTCAAGCGTTGGAAACTCGCTTCGCACTCTTCAGTCCAAGTATACTTAATTCCTTTTCTCAAAAGTTGAGTCATCGGTCTGGTAATTTTGGAAAATCCCTCAATAAATCTGCGATAATATCCTACCAGTCCAAGAAAACTTCGAACTTCGTTCGGGGTTTTAGGAGCTTCCCACTCCTTCACAGCTTGTATCTTGGCTGGGTCCACTTTAATTCCTTCAGCGGATACTATGTGTCCTAGGAACATCACTTCCTTCAACCAAAATTCACATTTGCTGAATTTAGCGTACAGTCTCTTCTTTCACAGGGTTCGCAAGACTGTTCTCAAATGTTCTCGATGTTCCTCTTCACTCTTCGAGTAGACAAGGACTAGGACAAAATCATCTAGATATGGATGAAACACACGATTCATAAGATCCATGAATACTGCTGGTGCATTTGTCAATCCAAAAGGCATCACTACAAACTCATAGTGGCCATATCTTGTTCTGAATGCGGTCTTAGGAATATCCGTTGAACGGATCTTAAGCTGATGGTATCCGGACCTGAGGTCAATTTTCAAAAAGACCTTTGCTCCCTTAAGTTGATCAAAGAGATCGTCGATTCTTGGGAGTGGATACTTGTTCTTTAAAGTGAGTTTATTCAACTCACGGTAATCAATGCACATGCGCATAAACCCATCTTTCTTCTTCACAAAAAGAACAGGTGCTCCCAAAGGCGATGCACTGGGTCGGATGAATCCCAAATCTAGCAATTCTTGCAATTGCACCTTCAACTCTTGCAGTTCCTTGGGGGCCATTCTATACGGAGCTTTTGAGATAGGAGCTGCACCTGGTTCAAGATCAATAACAAACTCCAATTGCCTATCTGGCGGCAGTCCAGGTAGCTCATCGGGAAAAACATCTTCGAATTCCCTTACGACATCTACATCCTTGACAGTAATGTCCTTCTTGGCATCCTCATTGAGATACACAAGGAAAGTTTGACTATCCTTTATACTGGCCAATCGGTATGCTTGCATGGCAGAAATTAGGGGAATCCTTGTTCCCTTCCGAACTCTATGCAAGTACACTAGTTCTCTTCCAGCTTGCTCAAAAGATACAATCCTATCCTTGCATCGGATGGTGGCATGGTTTTCTTCCAACCAGTCCATTCCTAGAATCACGTCCACATCTTTCATTTGTAGGACGTTCAAACCATTGGCTCTTAATATGCATGTTCCAAAAGAGATTTCTAGGGTCGGGCAGGCAAGGTTCGAGAGAGTTGATCCACCGGTCGGAGTGATTACACACAATTCATTCTTAGTTCTCTCGGTACTAAGCCCTAGGTTCTGGATACAATCTTCAGATATGAATGAATGTGATGCGCCAGTATCAAAAAGCACAATAATCGGTGACTAGTTTACTAGTCCCATACCTGTCAGGTTTCCCTGATCTTCCTTCTCCTTCGGCTGATCGAGAACGTAGGCTCTTCCCTGACGTGCTGGCTGCTGAGCTGGCTGATGTTGATTTTGCTGCTGCGGCGGTTGCTGTTGCGGTTGCGGCTGCTGAGGCACTTGCTGAATCGGCGTGGCTTGAATAGCACGGTTGCGATTGTTCTTGGGTTTCTGCTGGCCTTGCAGTGCTCGTATTTGAGTATTGCCTTGGCGCTGATTCCGGAAATCTTGGCAATTGTTACCCTGGCGACACTGTGACGAATAGTGTCCCATTTTCCCGCAGTTGTAGCAGTTAGCACGAAGTGCAGCGCATTCTCCCGGGTGGTCTCTTCCACAGCAGTTGCAGCGTTTGACAGCAAAGTTCCCTTGGCGGTTGTTCCCTTGATTCTGAAAGTTCCTCGGATTATCAACTGGATTGTTGCGAAAATTCTGGCTGTCCTGCCAGTTTCTCCTTTGTCCGGTTGCCGGGGTCTGTGGAACATCGCCCTGCTTTCTTTTTGTCCCTGATCCAGTGGGTTGCTCGGGTTTGTTGGCCAAGAGAGTAGCTCGCAGTCTATTCTTCAGTACTGCTTCGATGTTCAAGGCTCGCTGCAGTGCGTCGGTATAATCTAGCCCAGTTAAGCAAGCAAGAGAAGCTTGGATGTCTGTTTTCAGTCCAGACATGAATTGAAGCGCCTTCTTCTGCTCGGTTTTCACCGCGTCCGGAGCATACTTCAACAGGCTATTGAACATCCGGTCATATTCTGTTACAGACATTTCTCCTTGCACAAGGCGGTGAAATTCCGCTTGTTTCTGGACTCGGTACGTCAGAGGGATGTACTTGGTGTAGAATCCCGCCTTAAATTGATCCCAAGTTAGGGCATCTTCTTGCTCAGGAGTGAGCGTCTTCATATGGGTATCCCACCAATGTTCGGCTTCGTCAGTCAGTTGGAAAGAAATGCACTGGACTTTCTCTCATTCAGTGCAATCAAGTATCCTGAAGATCCTTTCCATGGACTTTATCCATGTTTCAGCTTTAGGCGGATCTTCGGTTCCGTCTAGCAGCGGTGGATTCTGTCGGGTAAAGATCTCCCCGATTCTTCTAGGCTCGGCGGGTGGTGGTTGCATTTCCTTGTTATAGTGCTCCCAATTTTGTTCTGGATGGGGTCCTTTGCCATGGTTTGGATTCGGTCCCTCTGGGTTTACTTGAGGTTGGCCTCTTCCACGGCCTCGTCCTCGTCCTCGGCCTCTTGCAGGGGCTTCTCTAGGCGGCATCCTGCAAAGTAAATAGTCGTTAAAAAGGGTATTCAGGACCCTAAATACGCACAATGCGTATAAAAAAAATCCTTTTAAGGATCGCGACAAGAAACAACAATTGATAAATACAAATTTAAACAAGGTAGGTTGTCC
>JAPKLW010004940.1:0-23524 GCA_026898455.1 Plectranthus barbatus
CGACAAACACACCCTCATCAGCCTTAGGCGAGAAAGCATTTAACTTCGACTTCCCATTATTATGGATATAACATGGTGAACCGAATGCACGAAGATGAGCTATAGAAGGCTTACGACCAAAGTACACTTCGTAGGGAGTTTTCTGGAGTCTGTCGTTGATCCCGCTTCTGTTCTGAGTGTAGCAGGCAGTCACCAACGCTTCTCCCCAGAAACTCTGTCCCAAGCCGGACTCAGCCAGCATGGACCGGACTGCTTCTTTCAGCGTCCTGTTCCTACGTTCTGCCAGTCCATTTTGCTGCGGTTGCCTTGGTGTAGATCTCTCATGCTTGATCCCAGCCTCCGTGAAAAAATCCATCAGCGGACCGTTGCAGAATTCAGTCCCATTGTCCGAGCAAATTCGCTTTACTACTGCTTCGCGTTGCTTCTGCGCTTGGATGATCAACTCAGGAAGAATCACCTTCACCTCATCCTTTGTCCTCAGCAACTTGACCCATGTATAGCGCGAGTAGTCATCAACTACTACCAGCGAATATCGCCTTCCTCCAATGGTTTGCGGCGTTACTGGTCCAAACAGGTCCATATGTAACAGCTCAAGTACCTGACTGGTACTGGGGCAGACAGGTGACTGGCTCTTGAAGGACTTCTTGGTTTGCTTGCCTTGCTGGCATGCCTTGCAAATTCCTTCCTTCTTGAACGAGCCCTTGGGAAGACCATCCACAAGATCATGCTTGGCCAGATAGTTGATCGTTCTGAAGTTCAGATGACTCAACCTTTTGTGCCACAACCAGTTAGCTTCCATAGAACTGGTGGCCATAAAGCATGCATCAGTCTTCCCACTCTGCCAGTCAACGACATAAAGGCCTCCTTTCCTGACACCTTTCAGCTTGGTCTCACCAGAATCTTCATTCTTGATCTGGCACACAGACTTGTCAAACACAATGGTATAACCATTGTCGCATAGCTGACTGATGCTCAGGAGGTTGTGCTTCAGGTTGGTAACAAGGGATACGTTCACAATTCGGACATCATCCTTTTCTATGCATCCCTTGCTGATAACTCTGCCCTTGGAGTTATCACCAAAGATAACAGGAGGTCCTCTGATATTGGTGAGCTCTGAGAACAGGAACTCCTCACCAGTCATATGAGCGGAGCAACCACTATCAATGATCCACTCGCTCGACCTCTGAAGCTGACTTGCATGACCTAGTTCCTGCAAGAAAAATAGAATCATTTAGGTCCCCGATCATCAGCGGGTCCTGCAGGGTTAGATCTCTGGATCATTCCTTTCGGAATCCAGACTTGTGTGATCTTCAACTTGGTGTTACCCTTGCTGACATCACCTGTGGCCTTTCCCTTCCTTCTAAAATAATGCATGGTTTTGGAAGGTGTGGCTGTGTATGCAGATCCTCTGGAGGTATTCTTCCTCCAAGAGTGTCGGAAATTTCTTTCCGACTGATCGTGTTGCCTTGGTGGTCTCTGGAATTGTGGACCACGATGATTAGCCTTCCCAGCCCTTGAGAAAAGGTTTTGATTGGGCTCAGGCCTCCGATAGGTGTTCCTCCTATCGGGAAATGTCCTTCTCTCAGTATTCCGCTGAGAGTTGGATCCCTTGTAAGCATGCTGGCAACTGGCATACTTGTAAGGTTGGGCGTGGAATCTCTGGACAGCTGGTGCTGGCTGTCGGATTCCACTGGCAGCTGACGCTGACTTCCTTGCCTTAGAATAATTCGGCTTAGTCTGCGTCTTCGGGTATGCTGGCGTCCTGTCAGCAGAGGATCTTGCCAGTTGAGGATTTTGTCTTGATGACTCACCTATGTATCTGGACTTATGGTTCCTACGCTGATCAGCCACACGGGACTGACTGGTATTACCAGCTGGTGCTGATGCATTTACCAGTTTGCCCTTACCCTTATGAGTAGAGATTTGTTCGGGTTGATTTATGCTCAAATCTTTTGTAAATCCCAACCCGGACTTATCAAAAGGCTTTCTCCAATGACTTAGAGCTGCCTCCAAGTCTTTCGAGCCTTTATTTAGAAAATTGATTTTGTTTTCTTGCTCCAGAACGAGATTGTGAAAGTTATCTCGTTCAGTTTTTGCAATTTGGAAATCTTGGAGCAATTCAGAATGAGCCTTTTTCAAACTTGCTAGCTCTTCGCTGATGGACCTCGATTTTTCAATCTCACTGGTCAAAATAGTAATTTGACCTTTCAGCGAAGCATTTTCACCAGCCAAAACATTTTTCATTTCATAGAATTTTAAAAATTCATGCTTAAGAACATCTAAAGTGACGTCTTCTGAGTCGGAGCAATGCGACTCAGAATCGTCTATGATTTGTACTGGCATGATATGCAATTGAGGAACTGATTGTACCTCATTATCAGCAGCAAGTGCCAGTTCTTCCTCATTGTCAGCATTTTCTTCAGCTAGCTCTTCTCCGAGAGCTGCCATAAATGCCAGGAGAGCTTCTTCTTCTGACTCTCCATCTGACTCAAACTCCCCATCATCATGATCGGGTATGTCAGGCACCTCCATCCTGGTCAGCATGGCTTTGGCAACAGCCTTGGAGGCGCGCTCTTCAAAGAGCTTCTTTAGCCTTTCCCGCTCATTTTTGTCCACCTGTGGACATTCAAATTTTAAATGATCAGGGGATTGGCACTGGTAGCAAGCACGGGGAGCTCTCTTGACGAATTTTCCGTCAGTTGAGCTCAGAGATACTCCCTGCTTTGACTTGGCTTTCTCCAGAAGGACAGCCAGTCGTTTCATCTGCTGCTCAAGGTCAGCGATAGAGCTCTCGCTGTCTTTGGAATGAGATCCTGATGCGGACTGGATCTCCTTCGGCTGATTGTGCTGGGCAGCAGGTCTGTCAGCATGGAGGGGCTTCTTGTGCTTCCACTTGAAGTCCTTCTTGACGAAGTAAGCTTCGTCTTGAGCTTTAATGCTGGGGGATCCCATGTTCCTGATGGCCTCATTCTTGTTCACCATCTGGATATCCCACTCGTGTGCCTGCAACTGAGCAAACAACTCCTTGGGAGTCATCTTGGACAGGTCTTTTTCCTTCAGAGCTGTCGTCTTCACGAACCAATCTTCTTTAGGCATCTTGGACAGGATCTTCGAGTTAAGATCAGCATTGTCGTACTCTCTGCCCAGAGACTTCAGCTCGCTGACAATGGCGTTGAATCTCGCCTCCATCTCCTTGATGGTTTCTCCAGTCAGCATCTGGAAGGACTCATATTTGTCCACTGCAACCTGCAATTTGTTGCGTTTCATTTGGTCAGTTTCTTGACATAAATATTAAGATAATCCCATACTCCCTTGGCATTGTCAAACTGGAGGGCTTCTTCCATCAGCGACTCTGGAAGAGAAGCCAGGATTAACTCGTGAGCAATGGAATCCAACTGATTCCGCTTCCTGTCCTCAGAAGTCCATTCGTCTTGGGGCTTTGGGATCACAGCTGCTGGACGATCTCCTAGCTGGTGCTGAATCTTGGTTATTTCAATCGGCCCTGTCTCCAGCACATCTTTCATCTCTGGATGGATGCTCTTTAGAGAGATGAGCGACCTCTTCCGCCATATATCATACTTCACAGACTTGTAGTCGAGTAGCTTCGGATTATTCATCTTGATGTACCTGAGCTAATCAAACAGACAAACAGATAGAGAGCGCAAGGAAACGCGGATCACGGTCCTAAGCGACTCAGATACGAACGGTCTTTAAGAACCGTCCGCTCTGATACCACTTGTTGGTCCCGGTTTATCAGGGTATAACTTGGCAGCGGAAAATGTGTTAGTTCGTTTCTTGCACTCTGCTGGTTACTCAGCTGACTGGGACCTTGTCAGCTGGTAAGTCAACTGGCACTATGAGTACTCAGCTGACTGGCGACTGGCTGGTCAGCTGGTAGCTCAAGACTTAGAATATCTTAGCCTTGTTTGCACAGTTATATCAGTTTTCAGATATACACCAGCACTTGAGTGCTGGGTTTCAAATCTGTATGAAAATGCAGAAAGCTGATAAAGACAAAAGGATTTTTATAGTGGTTCGATCAACTGATCTACGTCCACTCTCCAGTCGACTCACTGGAAATTCACTATAAGAGCAATCAGGTACAAAGTTCCTACGATCTATCTCCAGCTGGTAGATGCCCCGTCTACCAGTCCACTGGATCAACCGCTCCCGGTCCTTGTCCTTCTTCAGCTCTCGTCAGATGGATGGAGTGCGAGCACGTCACTTCAACCTCCTCCTCTGACTGGTTGGGTGTTGAGTTCTCCCAAGAACGTGACTCCTTTACGGCAAACTGCCCGTAATAACTCAAGTGCTGGCTGGCACAAGAGCTGCTGTGAACTTCCTCGGAGGAGAAAGAACACCAAAGAGATCTGTAACTTACAAGCTGGAAGCTTGAAGTCTCGTGTTTGAATAAATCAACACACGGATAGCCTTTAGAGAGGCCTCGAAAGTTGTATGCTTTTACTTGCTTGAGCGTAATAAATTTCAGTCTTTCGGTAGGTGAAGAGTATTGAATGTTGATGGATCCCAGGTATTTATAGACGAGGGATCCCATTCAAATCTACTAGCCGTTTGGACACATCCGGAAAAGTCTCTGTCCTCGCATGTCCTTCTGACGGCGGCAGGTAGGAATTTCCGGAAAGCGCCATGCTTTTGTCCACTTTATCTGACACAGATCTCTTTGTGTCAGAACGGCTCTTTAAGTCAGTACGAGGAATCGAAACTGGTGTCTTGAACTGATAGACTTTAAGGAAGTCCTCTTGTCAGTTTATTCCTCGACGAATCTTCTTTTTGTCTCTAAGTCTTTGGGAGAGCGAATCTTGAATTCTGCTGGTAACATCCAACTGGTAGATCGTACTGGTGATCTAGTGCTGGCAGTCTCTGCTGGTGACTTTCCTTAGCACAATCAAGGTCTACCAATTCGTCTGATGTTATCTCTTGAAATCTCCCGTGACTGGTGGCTTCACCGCTGGTGAATAGTGTCAGCCAGAACACATATTCTGCTGGTGAACAGTGTCAGCATGAGTCTTTGTCAGTCGCTTTTGCTGGTGAGACTTCTCTCAACTGGTAAGCACATCTCATGCTGGTGAACAGTAGCCAGCATGAGTCTTGATCAGCTACGACTTACAACTCAAAAGACCTAAACAGGACTTTACATTTGAGACTAGAGCTATTCTAGAGACAAACTGACGCTGGTTGGACTTAGGATTTGATCCACCAAAACACTGATCTAACAAATAGCCTTGTGATTCGTGCGCCGCCCCTTAATCAAAATCACAACATTTCTATGAGTGCTACTGAGGGAAAGGAAACTTGGCCAGATTTCCCAACACAAGTAAAACGAGATTATCACCTAACTATGTAACAAGGTTAATGCTAAGGACATGAACCACTCATCAAAAATAGATACAAGAAACGAAAGCACTCCCTCATGTGTTTAGGGACGATGAGATTCACTCAATCACAAGATATCGAGCTTGATTTCCATAGGCTTGCATCCATTCTCACCACTATACTACAATGAGTTAGTTTCTAGGATCAAAAAGGTCTTTTCATAGGTTGTAACGTGGCTAACTAAAAGGTAGGTGGTTTTGGGCCAAAGTAACTAAGCTTCTCAATTTCCCAAAACCCCCAAACTTGTTCTTTTCGAACCACTACAAACCCCGAGGCTTATTCATTTCACAACACTTTTTCTTCTTTCTTTTTCTCTTTTCTTTTTTCTAGCACCATCATTCATTCATTTTGTGGGTGCCTCTTTTTTCAAACATTTGCACCAAAATTTTGTAGGTGCTCATTTTTCTAGGATCAACAACAATCCTTTATTTCATTCTTTCATGCCTCAACATTTTCAACATCACAAATCCAATCAATTCCCAACCCAACTCTCATCACCGTATTCACCCTCATACACTCTTTCCCCCCAAATATGGTCCTAATCAATTCAAGGAAGATCCACCAATTAAGCTCAATCACGGGGTTCAAAGATATGAAAGGCAAAATAATGATAACAACCACCTTATACTCCCGGTGTGAAAGGTAGGACTAAGAATCAATGGCCTAATATCATTTCCTAGTTACACACTCATGCCAATAGATAGAGAACGGATGCAAGTTCTAGATCTCAAACTCTCAATCTTGCCACTCACAATCGACAAAGATATGACAATATCATGGCTCAAACCTCACAGCTTTTTGTCAAGTCCTATGCATTAACCACATCCAAAACTCGGCAATTCAAAAGTTAAACTTAAAACTTGCTTCGAAAACTAGATTCCGCCCTATCATTGATTGAGGTAAACATCAAACTTCACAAAGTAAATCATGATTAAATCTCAAGCCTCGTTTGGGTTCATCACACACACACAAGCACACAACAATCCTAAAAACAATCTACATGCAATGCAACAATTCTAAATGGCAAGAGAGCGATAAAATGTGTTACCCATCGGTAGCCACGATCGAACCGCTTCTCCCATGCTTATTTGTACCTACTAAAAAACACACAAACACCACCAAACTATTGAGCATAAAACAAACCAATTAAGCTATCATTTCCACCAACTATCCACAAACCAAATATCAACAATGATAAGACAATATCCACTAGCTCAAACATACAAACCAAACCAATAATCCAAAACCACAAACCATGCCAAATAGAAAGTATTAACATCATGCCAACTCATTAATAATTCCATCCATCATCAAATATAAAACAATAACATTCATAAATCACATCCACTTCCAAAACCTCTTTCCACCATCATTCCATTATCCAAAATCCATACAAATAAATCATTTTTCCACTAGCACCACCAAACATACCATCAAAATCAATGTTCAATCACAAATAAAACCAACCCATGAAATATCCATTCATATCATCAAAACAAGAATAATCCAAACATCCATCCAAGGTAGAATATCAATATAAGTACAACCAAATCGAATGAAATCCAATAAAAGGACAATATCCAACAACTAAACTAAACTAAAGCAAACTAGGATAGAGGAAGAGAGGAGAGGAATAAACCAAGGCACCGGCTACCGGCACATCCCCCCAAACTTAGTCAAGCGAGACTAAGTTTGCAAAAACGGTGGACGGTGCATCGTCACTCCTCTTGATCTTGTAGTTCCTCCCTACAAACACAAAACCAAGCAAACTAGACATTTATTCAAAATCAAAGCAACTAAAAGCAATTAAACAAAAGAAAGAAAATTGGTTGGGTTGCTTCCCAACAAGCGCTTCCTTAACGTCGGTAGCTAGACGACCTTACTACATCACCCATTATCAAAAATCGTGGGGGTTTTTAATACACCTTTCTTCCTTAATCGGCATTTACTTGGAAGCATTTACTTGGAAGCAACTTGTCCAAGGCAATCGTTCTTTCACCCCTTTCATCTCTCCAAGGAAGATTTACTCTCATGACGAACTCGTAAGTCAAAGGTGGTAATTCCTTCTTCGATTTGATCTCTAAGGCATCATCCAATTGAATCCAAAAAAGTCTCAACTTGTCCCTCATTTGGATTGATCATCAACTTCTCATCACCTCCTTTGCCGATCAAATCATATGTTTCATCCATTATCTCTCCTAGGATCACCTCTTTTTCCTTCTTATCTATCAAAAGAGAGACAAGCTCCATATCACCACTTGGACTTTCCGACATAAGTTCCTCATCTTGTTTCTCTCCTTCGTCATTTTGTACCAAGGCCGGAACTTCTTTCATCACCTCAAGTGAAGGTATCTCAAGATCACCATTCTTCTCATCTTCAAGGACTTGCAACTCCTCTTCAGTGCTTTCATCCTCTTCATCTTCTTGGAGTAAGACTTCTCTTTCCTTCTTTGGTACCTTTTCTTAAACCTTCACTATTTTAGTCTTTTGAAATCTTACTTCCTTAAGCACCATTACCGCATCCTCACATTCATCTTCCAAAATTTCCTTGTCAATTGGATATTCTTCCACTCGAGGTTCCTCACTCACCTTCTTCAAGATATCGGATAGTTGCATACTTAACTCCAAAAGCCTTCCCTCAAGCTTATCCGGTTTCCTCTTCAAAGCTTCTTGAGATGCTCTTGCTTCTCTAACTCTTTCATGATCATGGCTACTCCATTCATCAAAATGAACTCTTGTTATGGATGGATTCCAAGTATGATCGTCATAATGTCTACAAGGAGAGTATCCATTAGATGAGGGATAGTTCATGTTGTTCCGGAGGTCACAATTCCCCCACCTATCTCCATATCTTTCATCTCTAAGCTCCACATCTTCATATCCCCAACTAGACTTCATAGTGTAGTCATTTCTCCTTTCTTCCATCCATGGGTAGCTACTATTCGACATTTCTTCAAATACCAACCGAAGTGGCCTCCGTGGTCTTTGTCTCTCCATCATCTTTGCTCTCATCTCATCCAATTCTTTTTGGAAATTGTTAAGCCTATCCGATTGAGTGCCTCGATGATTCTCCATTTGACACCTACAACAATCCAACAAACTCAAAGTACCAACAAATACAAAAACAAACAACAAATTATTCACACAAACAAAAACACAAACACCTAGCCTACAAGCTTCACTTTTCCCCCAATATCTAGCAACCTACTAAATGAAGTCCCCGGCAATGGCGCCAAAACTTGATGCAGCTAAAAGTTCAATCAAATTAAACTCCTAGCTACACAAGAAAAAAATTTGTCAAATCCAGGTCCTTCCCCGCTTCGCCCGCTAGAATACCGAGATACTATGGCAAAGTCTTATAGCTAGGAAAGATACAATCGTTGAGTAGTTTCTATCAATCTAAGCAATCCATTTAAACCTATGCTAACAACATATGACAAACAATGAATTAAACCAACAATCATCTTGCAATCAATTCTTTCCACAAATCGGTAAACCAAGACAAACAAATACTCAAATTAGGAAGATATGATGTTGAAATGAATGTAGATGCAATCCAATTAGGTTAATCATTGATGTAAACACATTTTAATCCCTAGGAGATTGAGCAATCGACCCTACACTCGTTAACCCCTTGTCACGACGAGCTAACGGTTGATGATCTAAGACTTGCAAATAGTCACGTTATTAAGCCCTAGACCACTCCAAATAGATCGTCAATTATTGCCCTACGACCTAGCACCGCACATGGATTGGAACTAAAATCATATGAATCTACACTATTCACGACGATTCCGCCCGCGTGTTGGCTGCAGCGTTCACATCAACTACCTCCTAAGTTGGCTATTACTTACACCTAAGAGGTAAGGAACAAGTTCTAGTGCAATTCAAGCTCTCAAAGGAAAGTAAACAAACAATAATCAAACCAAATCTTCATGCATCCTTACTCAAATCAACATCCAAATTGAATTAGAACATCATACCTCTCAATTGTAGCAATACAAAGTTGAAATCAAATACATCCATTACAATTTGAAAAGTAGAGATTGGAATCTTCCCCAATTGGATTTGTATGCCTTGATCTACCACCTTGGATCTTCGATTCTCATCCAAGGATTGATGAATTAAGCTCCTTGATACCCTTGGTGGAAGTTTGGAAGGGATGGAAATGGGAATCGTAGAGAGAATTTAGGTAGAAGTTATCTAAAATTATTCAAAGTTATCAAAATAACCATTTTCCCCCTTTTTATAATGAGTAAACAGGTCCTCGGATCGCCCGAGCCAAGGTTGGCTCGCCCGGGCGAGCCCAGAACTGAAAACCGCCAAAACTGCCAAAATCACGCTTTGGCTCGCCCGAGCCAAGATGGCTCGCCCGAGCCATCTCTCTGAATGGCATGGCTCGACCGAGCCAAGTTTGGCTCGGCCGAGCAAAGTCTCAGACATGCCCCAGCACCCTTCCTGCTCTGCTCGGGCGATCCTGCTTCCCTTTGACTCCTAACTCGGGCAATTTTCATCCAAAACTCATCCAAAAGTGTTGTTTTATGCTCAAAACACAACCTACACCATTCCAAACATAAAAACACGAAAACACAACCAAAGAACAACAAAAACATATGATATGGGAGTAAAATAGACACAAACATGCAAGTTCACACATCGAAAAATTGGTCATTTTACGCACATATCATAATCCCCCAAACTTGAACCTTTGATTGTCCTCAATCAAAACAAAGTAAAGCCGTTATTCTACCTCGTGCAATACCTCATAGCTCATCAAAGTTATCTTAGCATGTTCAAGTTGTTGGTCCCGGTTTATCAGGGTATAACTTGGCAGCGGAAAATGTGTTAGTTCGTTTCTTGCACTCTGCTGGTTACTCAGCTGACTGGGACCTTGTCAGCTGGTAAGTCAACTGGCACTATGAGTACTCAGCTGACTGGCGACTGGCTGGTCAGCTGGTAGCTCAAGACTTAGAATATCTTAGCCTTGTTTGCACAGTTATATCAGTTTTCAGATATACACCAGCACTTGAGTGCTGGGTTTCAAATCAGTATGAAAATGCAGAAAGCTGATAAAGACAAAAGGATTTTTATAGTGGTTCGATCAACTGATCTACGTCCACTCTCCAGTCGACTCACTGGAAATTCACTATAAGAGCAATCAGGTACAAAGTTCCTACGATCTATCTCCAGCTGGTAGATGCCCCGTCTACCAGTCCACTGGATCAACCGCTCCCGGTCCTTGTCCTTCTTCAGCTCTCGTCAGATGGATGGAGTGCGAGCACATCACTTCAACCTCCTCCTCTGACTGGTTGGGTGTTGAGTTCTCCCAAGAACGTGACTCCTTTACGGCAAACTGCCCGTAATAACTCAAGTGCTGGCTGGCACAAGAGCTGCTGTGAACTTCCTCGGAGGAGAAAGAACACCAAAGAGATCTGTAACTTACAAGCTGGAAGCTTGAAGTCTCGTGTTTGAATAAATCAACACACGGATAGCCTTTAGAGAGGCCTCGAAAGTTGTATGCTTTTACTTGCTTGAGCGTAATAAATTTCAGTCTTTCGGTAGGTGAAGAGTATTGAATGTTGATGGATCCCAGGTATTTATAGATGAGGGATCCCATTCAAATCTACTAGCCGTTTGGACACATCCGGAAAAGTCTCTGTCCTCGCATGTCCTTCTGACGGCGGCAGGTAGGAATTTCCGGAAAGCGCCATGCTTTTGTCCACTTTATCTGACACAGATCTCTTTGTGTCAGAACGGCTCTTTAAGTCAGTACGAGGAATCGAAACTGGTGTCTTGAACTGATAGACTTTAAGGAAGTCCTCTTGTCAGTTTATTCCTCGACGAATCTTCTTTTTGTCTCTAAGTCTTTGGGAGAGCGAATCTTGAATTCTGCTGGTAACATCCAACTGGTAGATCGTACTGGTGATCTAGTGCTGGCAGTCTCTGCTGGTGACTTTCCTTAGCACAATCAAGGTCTACCAATTCGTCTGATGTTATCTCTTGAAATCTCCCGTGACTGGTGGCTTCACCGCTGGTGAATAGTGTCAGCCAGAACACATATTCTGCTGGTGAACAGTAACCAGTCAATAGCTCTACTCCATGCTGATGAACAGTGTCAGCATGAGTCTTTGTCAGTCGCTTTTGCTGGTGAGACTTCTCTCAACTGGTAAGCACATCTCATGCTGGTGAACAGTAGCCAGCATGAGTCTTGATCAGCTACGACTTACAACTCAAAAGACCTAAACAGGACTTTACATTTGAGACTAGAGCTATTCTAGAGACAAACTGACGCTGGTTGGACTTAGGATTTGATCCACCAAAACACTGATCTAACAAATAGCCTTGTGATTCGTGCGCCGCCCCTTAATCAAAATCACAACATTTCTATGAGTGCTACTAAGGGAAAGGAAACTTGGCCAGATTTCCCAACAATTTCCCCCTTTTTGGTGCGATCAAAGCCTAACCAGCGAGCACTCAGCTGATGAGGAAAGTTACAAAGTATTTCAGGGTTTTACAAAATAAACCTATCAGATCTAAACCCATGAAACCACTTCCTCACATCAGCTCTAACTAAAATCTTCCCCCTCAAACAAAGAGGGATATTGCTCGTTTAAAATATGAGAATTGAGATCAGAGCAAAAAAGATTTAAAGTGTGTGATACGAGTGCTGGTGCTGATTACACTGGAAGTGTAAGTTCAGCTGGTAAGTAAATACTCAGACAATTGTTGGACAATGAGGAATTGTCATCAACTTGTCAGTAATCAATCCATTAATATGTTGCAGTTACAAGTACAGGATAGAAAACTGACTAGTCTAGAGGTATAAATACTTACAACAAAATGAAGAAGCTAGACTATGGCTGAGAAGATGATCCTGGTGATTGAGTTTTGCTGGTTAAGGACCTCAGGATCTCAGTGAGCACTGCCATATCTTGTCTGCTCTTCTCCCTTTCCTCAGCAGCTATCCTCCTCTCCTCTTCAGCAAGACGGGCTCTCTCAGCCTCAGCTCGTGCTCGCGCACTTTCCCCCTCTTGGATCCGCGCCAAAAAGGAGGACACTCCAGCGGTAAATGACTCCATTTGTTGAGTCATCTCTGTTCGGAAGCTGGTGAAGCGCTGGTCCATCCTGGCATCAATGATTGCAAGAAGCTGCGCAGGGGGATGGATCTCGGAGATTGGCTGTGCTGATACTTCAAGGGAAGAGGAAGGGGCATCAGTTGCGGAAGGAGCCACTGCTGGTTCAGATGCAGTTGATATTTCCATCGGGGCTGGCTCCTCCGCTGGTGCTGCTGCTGGCTCCAATACTGGTGCATCAGCTGCTGCTGACTCCTCGGCTGATACAGCAGCTGCTGGCTCTGCTACTGGCACCGCAGCTGGAGCTGGCTGGACTTCGTCGAAAATGGGTGGGGCTGTGAAATCCACCACTTGCCAGTCCATATGATCAGGGACGAGATCGCCCAAGACAATAGGAATAGGAGGGACGGCAAGGGTCAGCCACAAACCACTAGAAGGATCCTCCTCCACTATATGGTCTACCAGCAAGGCGCAGGCAGCCATGTCGAACAGGATAGCATGATAGGGAGGGATCCTTGGGAGGGTAACCAGCACTTTGAGGCGTCGGAGCGCGTACGTCAGCTGGTACCCCCGACTACTGACTCGGAACTGGAGGAAAGGTAACTTGACCTTTTTCTGTGGCGGGAGGCCGGAGCTTCCAGTCAGCTGCCTATACTCTGCAATCTTCAGCAAGCGTCGCTGGATCCTCCTTGTAGACAGCTGCTGGGGGCATTCAGGATCGGTGCCCATGAAAGCGTTAGCCCACTCCTCATCCGCTCTCCAGTAGCCAAGACCCAGTCTGGCATAGAGAACCACCCGCTTCTCCACAGTCAGCAGGCGCTGGCATCTGTCAAAAATTCGCCATCTCCGGAACTCCAGACATAGTTCCGGATCCACCCTCCAGAGCCTATGGTAGCTGGATATCATCTCGTCATTGACGGCATTTTCCACCTCCACCGAGATGTTCTCAGCATACTCATAGAGAGTGGCATTATAATATTCCACTGGCTGCAGGGGCAGGCACCAGTCAGAGATTCTGGAGGCATATATCGACTGGTGGGGGAGTCCGCTGAAGGGTATGATGTTGAATGCAGATGGCTTTGGCACTCTTGAATTATGAAAAGCCATCTCCCCGCGCTGCTCCCACCGGTGCACCCCTGTCACTCGTGCTTGGAAGGTATCCTCATCAACCAGCTGATGCTCTTGGATGCAGAGCATATAAGGGCGCCTTTCAGTTCGTGCACGCCTAGCTGGTGGTGTAGAGAATGCTGCTGGTCGCCCGGAAGTTGATGTCGAGGCATCTGTGGATCGAGGGCGACTGGCAGGATGATGAGCCTTATCATCAATGTCTGGGAACAGATCCCTTGGCTCCATCCTCTGCACCATTGAGTGATGAACCACCTCCGCAGCTGGCTCCTGCTCTGGCTCCTCAGCCCTTGGCTCCTCTTCATCCTCGGATTCAGAACTGACATCCGAGAAGCTCGCCAGTTGTACCGGGGAGGTCGCCCGCTCTTCTACTCCTCCGCTGGCTTCCCCTTGCGCAGTCAGCGGGTCTTCCGCAGCTCCTCCACTGGCTTCCCTTTGCGCAGCCAGTGGGACTTCTTCATCACCTCCACCACCCCCTTGCGCGGGTGGAGGGACTTCAGCCACTTCCTCTTCCTTGTAATCATCAACCAGATTGAATACCTCTTCGTCAGTGCCCAGCACCACCAGGTGTTCAAATGTCTCTTCAGAAAGGAGCTCGCCTTGCGGTGCTGGTGCGGATCGGCTGGCACTCGGAATTTCATGGGCTTTCCCTTTGCCCCTGGTCGCCAGCCTCAGTTGCTCCTCTATTTCCTCCTGGCGCCTGGCCTCAGTCTCAGCCTTGATCTGAGCAAAGCGCTCATCCCTGGCCGCCAGCTCCGCCTCTCTCTTCTGCTTCTCCAGCAGAGCCCGGAGCCTTGACTTGGCCTGCTTCTTCCTCACCACGGAAGCACTCCTTGCCCTCTTGGCGTGCTCCTCAGCCTTCTGCGCCTTGGTCATGACTCGCTTGCGCTTGCGAGTCATCTTCTCCAGCGTCTCCTCCTGAGTCAGCCCTAGTAAGTTCTTCTTGACTGGGATGGAGATTTTCCCAGATTCTGGATTGTATGCCACGGCGTGCAGGGGCTGCTGGTGCTGGGAAGTCTTGGGCTTCTTGTGGGTAGGCTTCTTGGTGACTGGTACAAGTTGTACGTCTCGTGGGTGAATACCAGTCGCCTCAGCCACCGCGCCTTCCATGGTCTCGAAGAGAGACTCCGTCTCCATCTTCCTCTTCAGCGCTGCCCTTGCCTCAGCTGTCAGCGGGAGAGCCACAGCTGGCACTTGCTCTCCCAGGTCTTCTGAGTCCTCCTCAGAAACAACCTCAGCTGGGTCGACTGCTGTCTTTCCCTTCAGCCTCCGCGGCTTATGGTAGTCAGGGCGGGGCAGCTTTGCCTGCTCCTTGGTGGGCGGAATGAAATCCGAACTCACCAGTTGCTCCCCCTGGTCCACTCCATCTCCAATCTCCATCTCCAAAATATGGCTGATCCGCAGCCCAAAGGATACGGAGTGAGTGAACGTCCCATCAATTGGAATGTTGATGTTGTGATCAACATTCTCCAGCAGTCTCCCGAAAAAGAACTCGGCCCAGTTCCCTTCCACTCCATCCACCAGCGCGCACATCACGGAGAATTTGCGCAGGCTCAACTCAGCATATGAGCCAACTTCGCACTGCAGCATCCTGACGACGATGTCGCACACCATCTGCCACCAGTCGTCCATCTCCGACTTCCGCATTCCAGTGCGAAAACTCGTCACCCCCTCCCTCTTCCACTGAGCCCACCGCCTCCTGAACTCCTCTACATTGTTGTGGAAGTAGGTGGCTATCTCCATTCCCTCGTTTCTCAATCCGAACAAGTCGGCGAGGTATTCGGCGCTGACAGTGATCAGATGGCCGAAGACGGAAGTGGTGAAGGACTTCCTCCCGTCAGCAATCACGGCCCGTGCATAGAACTCCGCCACCATATGCGGATGGAAGGTCTCGGGCCTTGCTGTCAGATATTGTCGAAGGCCTTCCCGGTCGATCATCTCGATCAACTCCGCTCCAAAATTCTTGCGCGCCAGCTTCTCGTTCAGAATTTTTTCTTTCTGAACTTGCGCCGCCCTGATTTGCGCGTTCGAGAGTTGAGCCCTGGTCGCTGGTTTGTTCAACTGAACCAGGCGGGCGAATGGAAGTGTGTAGTCTATATCGTTCATCTGTGTGATGCCAGTGTAAGTCGGCATGTGGGCTTCTGCGACAGGTAAGTCTGGTGAACCAGACGAAGAAGATGTAGATGTAGATGAAGGGTTATCAGCTGGAGGTTGAGAAGATGATGCCATAACTTCAGAAAATATCAAGGAAGTTGAAGGAATATGAACAGATTTAGGGTTCTGAAATTTGGGATTGTAAAGGTTAATCCGATGAGGGATCTCGAGTATTTATATTCGAGTCCATGCAAGATCAGACGACCAGGATCAACGCTCAGCAAGCGGGGATCGACGGTCATCAGCAGGCCCGGTTCCCTGTGTTGACGAGTGCGGTCGTGCTGACGTGCGTCACGACGTGGAGCTGACGTGGCGCGCAGCAATTGGTGGCAACCAAGAGTCGGACTGCGCAGCCACTGTGCACATTAAATGTGGCATTAAATGCCGCATTAAATTCTCAGGTTCGCACACGCCAAGGATTTGAACAATCCCGCCTTTTCTGAGACAGCTGGTATGACTGGTCATCAGTAGCATATGCCAGTTGCATACTTCCCCCTAACTGGTTGGCCTCTTCATCAGTTAGCAACTGATATCACTTGCTGATAGTACTTGCTGCTGGCAAACTTCCATCAGTTATCAGCTGGCAACTGGAAAGATGGAAAATTGAGCGCTTGGACTCAATTTTATTCCGCATAATCTTCTCTTCTCTTGGAATTTGGAGCTGGGACCCAATTTCGCTTCAACTGATGGCCTATGCTGGCAAGATTCCGCCAGTAGACACCACTTGTTAGATAGAGATCCCACTTAAATAAAAACAACTAAGAGCTTGGACTTAGTCGTAATCAGCGTCCTCCAGAAGATCAAGAACAGAATGAGAGCTGGGACTCATTCTTCCTCATCATTGGGGCTCACATCAATCTCCATAAGACCGAGTTTGATGCACAACTCCTTGAATCTTGCTTCTGGCAGTGGCTTGGTGAAGATGTCAGCCAGTTGATCTTCAGTTCTGATATAGTCCACGCTGACATCCTTCTTCTCGACATGATCACGAATGAAGTGATGTCGAATATCTATGTGCTTGGTTTTGGAGTGATGAACCGGATTCTTCGTGATGCACATAGCACTGTTGTTGTCGCAATAGATTGGAACACAGCCAGTGTCCACTTCATAATCCTCCAGTTGTTGCTTGATCCAAATTATTTGAGCACAGCAACTGGCAGCGGCAACATATTCAGCCTCAGTGGTAGATGTAGCAACTGAGTGCTGCTTCTTGCTAAACCAACTGATTAGCTTGTGTCCTAGAAACTGACACGTACCACTGGTACTCTTTCGGTCAATACGGCATCCAGCGAAGTCTGAATCTGAATATCCAATGAGTGTAAGCTCATCATTCCTGGGATACCATATTCCAAGAGATTCAGTCCCCTTCAGATATTTTACTATCCTCTTTGCAGCTTCCATGTGTGACCTTTTCGGATTGGCTTGAAATCTGGCACACACTCCGACTGAGTACGAAATGTCGGGTCTGCTGGCTGTGAGATAGAGAAGTGATCCAATGATTCCTCGGTAAATGGTAGGATCAACTGATTCACCTTGCTCATCAAGAAATATTTGACAACTGGTGCTCATAGGTATTCTGAGGGACTTAGTTTTCTCTGGGCAATACTTCTGAATTAAATCCTTCGTATACTTCCGCTGGCTGATAAAAA
Source organism: Plectranthus barbatus (assembly GCA_026898455.1). Classification (NCBI taxonomy): domain Eukaryota; kingdom Viridiplantae; phylum Streptophyta; class Magnoliopsida; order Lamiales; family Lamiaceae; genus Plectranthus; species Plectranthus barbatus. The sequence goes on from JAPKLW010004940.1 coordinate 17,396, forward strand.
TTCCATCAGCTGACTGCTGAACCTGGAGTCCTAGGAAGTATGTTAACTTGCCCATCATACTCATCTGAAATGATGTCTGCATCAGTTGAGAAAACTTCTCACAGAGAGTTATATTCCTTGATCTGAATATGATGTCATCTACATAGATCTGCACCATTAGCATGTCACCACCATCCTTGAGAAGAAAGAGAGTTCTATCAATCTTCCCTTTCCGAAATCCATTGCTGGTGAGGAATTGTGACAGCGTTTCGTACCAAGCCCTGGCGCCTGTTTCAATCCATACAGGGCCTTTCTCAGCTTGTACACCTTGGTGCCAACTTCAAAGCCTGGAGGTTGCTCGACATATACCTCCTCTTTTAGCTCGCCATTCAGGAAGGCGCTCTTCACATCCATCTGGAACACTGTGAAGCCGTGATACGCTGCATAAGCAAGGAACAGCCGTATCGCCTCCATTCTAGCAACTGGTGCGAAGGTCTCATCGAAATCGATCCCTTCACACTGCCTGTAACCTTTGGCGACTAATCGAGCTTTGTTTCTGACTACAGTGCCAGTTTCATCTCGCTTGTTCTTGAAAACCCACTTGGTGCCAATCACTGACTGATGTGATGGTCTCTCCACCAAGTCCCAAACGTTATTGCGAGTGAATTCTGCAAGCTCCTCTTGCATGGCATTGATCCAATCGGTAGATTCGAGCGCCACTCCTATGGTAGTAGGTTCCATTTGAGAGATAAAACAACTCAGGAGCGCACTGCCGTGTCGAGTCTTAATAGAACTTTCCGGATCACCGAGAATAGCATCGGTTGGGTGATCCCTCAGCCATTTGGGAGGACCAGCGACTGCTGGTGCCGGCTGTGAACTAGGTTCATCTGTCCTGACGACTGGTGCTTCCACATTTCCACCAGTCGGAGCTGGAAGAATAACTGGCGGTTGAACATCACCAGTTGGAACTGGAACTTCAACTGCTGGTTGATTTTCACCAGTTGGAACTTCTTCATCAGCTTCTCCGTCTGACTGGCTTCCTGAACCTTCACCAACGTTGTCAGCATCAGCTGGAACATCCACTCCAGCTGGTCCATTACTGCCTTCTTCTTCAAAAAGGCCAGTAGGGATTCCCCCTAGATTGTTGCTTGGATCACTCAGAGAGATTGAGTGAAAGGTCTCAGCAAGGTCATTTGCATCACCGACCCTCTCAGGTTGCTGATGGGCACCTGAGGTAACTGGTTGAGAAGATGATCTATTCATAGGTCTAGTCGAACCAGTTGGTTGAGCATCGGAAGAATTCCTGCCCAACTGGTTGCTGACATCCTCGACCTCAGGAACATCTTCAGCCAGTTGGCGTAAGGTCCTGCGCACTAAAGTAGCTTCATCAAAAACAACATTGCATGTTATTTCCACAAGCTGGGTAGTCTTGTTAAATACTCTATAGCCCTTGTGAGAGGGATGTCCATATCCGACAAACACACCCTCATCAGCCTTAGGCGAGAAAGCATTTAACTTCGACTTCCCATTATTATGGATATAACATGGTGAACCGAATGCACGAAGATGAGCTATAGAAGGCTTACGACCAAAATACACTTCGTAGGGAGTTTTCTGGAGTCTGTCGTTGATCCCGCTTCTATTCTGAGTGTAGCAGGCAGTCACCAACGCTTCTCCCCAGAAACTCTGTCCCAAGCCGGACTCAGCCAGCATGGACCGGACCGCTTCTTTCAGCGTCCTGTTCCTACGTTCTGCCAGTCCATTCTGCTGCGGTTGCCTTGGAGTAGATCTCTCATGCTTGATCCCGGCCTCCGCGCAAAAATCCATCAGCAGACTGTTGCAGAATTCAGTCCCATTGTCTGATCGAATTCGCTTCACCACAGCTTCTCTCTGTTTCTGAGCTTGGATGATCAACTCTGGAAGAATGATCTTCACCTCATCCTTGGTTCTGAGAAGCTTTACCCAGGTATAGCGCGAGTAGTCATCGACTACCACCAGCGAGTATCGTCTTCCTCCAATGGTTTGCGGTGTTACTGGTCCAAACAGGTCCATGTGTAACAACTCGAGTACCTGACTGGTACTGGGGCAGACTGGCGACTGGTTCTTGAAGGACTTCCTAGTTTGTTTGCCTTGCTGGCAAGCTTTGCAAATTCCTTCCTTCTTGAACCCGCCCTTGGGAAGACCATCTACAAGATCATGCTTGGTTAGATAATTAATAGTTTTGAAATTTAGATGACTTAACCTTTTGTGCCACAGCCAGTTAGTTTCCATGGAACTGGTGGCTACAAAGCATGTATCAGTCTTCCCGCTTTGCCAGTCAACAACATAGAGACCTCCTTTCCTGACACCTTTCAGCTTGGTCTCGCCAGACTCTTCATTCTTGATCTGGCACCCTGATTTGTCAAACACAATGGTATAACCATTGTCGCACAGCTGACTGATGCTCAGGAGGTTGTGCTTCAGATTGGTGACAAGGGATACATTCACAATTCTGACATCATCCTTCTCGATGCAGCCCTTGCTAATAACTCTGCCCTTGGAGTTATCACCAAAAATAACTGGAGGTCCTCTGACCTTGGTGAGCTCAGAAAATAGGAACTCCTCACCAGTCATATGAGCCGAGCAACCACTATCTATGATCCACTCGCTCGATCTCTGAAGCTGTGTTGCATGATCCTGTTCCTGCAAGAAAATGAAATTATTTAGGTCCCCGATCATCAGCGGGTCCTGCAGGGTTAGATCTCTGGATCATTCCTTTTGGAATCCAGACTTGAGTAATCTTCAGCTCGGTGTTACCCTTGCTGACATCACTTGTGGCCTTTCCCTTCCTTTTAAAATAATGCATGGATTTGTTTTTGGAAGGTGTGGTTGTGTGTGCGGTTCCTCTGGAAGTATTCTTCCTCTGAGGGTGTCGGAAATTTCTTTCCGACCGCTTGTGTAGCCTTGGTGGTCTCTGGAATTGTGGACCACGATGATTAGCCTTCCCAGCCCTTGAGAAAAGGTTTTGATTGGGCTCAGGCCTCCAATAGGTGTTCCTCCTATCGGGAGATATCCTTCTCTCAGTATTCCGCTGAGATTTGGATCCCTTGTAAGCATGCTGGCAACTGGCATACTTGTAAGGTTGGGCGTGGAATCTCTGGACAGCTGGTGCTGGCTGTCGGATTCCACTGGCAGCTGACGCTGACTTCCTTGCCTTTGAATATTACGGCTTAGTCTGCGTCTTCGGGTATGCTGGCATCCTGTCAGCAGAGGATCTTGCCAGTTGAGGATTTTGTCTTGATGAATCACCTATGTATCTGGACTTATGGTTCCTATGCTGATCAGCCACACGGGACTGACTGGCATTACCAGCTGGTGCTGATGCATTTGCTAGTTGGCCCTTACCCTTACCAGTACTGATTTGTTCGGGCTGATTTATGCTCAAATCTTTTGTAAATCCCAACCCGGACTTATCAGAAGGCTTTCTCCAATGACTTAGAGCTGCTTCCAAGTCTTTTGAGCCTTTATTTAGAAAATTTATTTTATTTTCTTGCTCCAGAACGAGATTGTGAAAATTATCTCGCTCAGTTTTTGTAATTTGAAAATTTTGGAGCAACTCAAAGTGAGTCTTTTTCAAAGTGGTTAGCTCTTCACTGACTGACCTCGATTTTTCAATCTCCTTGGTCAAAATAGAAACTTGATCTTTCAGCGAAGTATTTTCGCCAGCCAAGACATTCTTTATTTCATAAAATTTTAAAAATTCTTTTTGAAGAATGTCTATAGTGACAGCTTCTGAGTCGGAGCAATGCGACTCAGAATCGTCTAAACTGATAGAAGGCATGATATGCATTGGGGAAGCTGATGATTGTACCTGATCATCAGCTGCAAGTGCCTCTTCACTGTCAGCACTTCCTTCAGCTGACTCTTCACCGAAGGCTGCCATAAGTGCCAGTAGAGCTTCCTCTTCTGACTCTTCGTCTGACTCATACTCTCCGTCGTCATGGTCAGGAATATCAGGAACTTCTGTCCTGGTCAGCATGGCCTTGGCAATGGCCTTGGATGCTCGCTCTTCAAAGAGCTTCTTTAGCCTTTCCCGCTCATTTTTGTCCACCTGTGGACATTCAAACTTTAAATGATCAGGGGATTGGCACTGGTAGCAAGCACGGGGAGCTCTCTTGATGAATTTTCCATCAGATGAGCTTAGAGATACTCCCTGTTTCGACTTGGCTTTCTCCAGGAGAACGGCCAGTCTCTTCATCTGTTGCTCAAGGTCAGCGATAGAGCTCTCGCTGTCTTTTGAGTTAGATCCCGATGTGGCTGGGATCTCTTTCTGCTGGTTGTGCTGGGCAGCAGGTCTGTCAGCATGGAAGGGCTTCTTGTGCTTCCATTTGAAGTCCTTCTTGACGAAGTAAGCTTCGTCTTGAGCTTTGATGCTGGGGGATCCCATGTTCCTGATGGCCTCATTCTTGTTCACCATCTGGATATCCCACTCGTGTGCCTACAACTGAGCAAATAACTCCTTGGGAGTCATCTTGGATAAGTCCTTCTCCTTGAGAGCTGTCGTCTTCACGAACCAGTCCTCCTTGGGCATCTTGGACAGGATCTTGGCATTAAGATCTTCATTTGAGCACTTCCTGTCCAGGGACTTTAGCTCGCTGACGATGGCGTTGAATCTCGCCTCCATCTCCTTGATGGTTTCTCCAGGCAGCATCTGGAAGGACTCATACTTGTCCACCGCAACCTGCAATTTGTTGCGTTTCATTTGATCAGTTTCTTGACATAAGCTATCAAGGTAATCCCATACTCCCTTGGCATTGTCAAACTGGAGGGCTTCCTCCATCAGCGACTCTGGAAGAGAAGCCAGGATCAACTCGTGAGCAATGGAATCCAACTGATTCCGCTTCCTGTCCTCGGCGTTCCATTCGTCTTGAGGCTTTGGGATCACAGCAGCTGGACGATCTCCTAGCTGGTGCTGTATCATGGTGATCTCGATTGGCCCTTTCTCCAGCACATCTTTCATTTCCGGATGGATGCTCTTTAGAGAAATGAGCAACCTCTTTCGCCATATATCATGCTTCACAGTCTTGTAGTCGAGTAGCTTCGGATTATTCATCCTCGTGTACCTGAGCTAATCAACAGACAAACAAAAGAGTGCAAGGAAACGTGGATCTCGGTCCTAAGCGACTCAGAAACAATCGGTCTATAAGAACCTCGCTCTGATACCACTTGTTGGTCCCGGATTATCAGGGTATAACTTGGCAGCAGAAAATGTGGTTAATCGTTTTCTTGCACTCTGCTGGATAACCAACTGACTGGGACCTTGTCAGTTGGTAAGTCAACTTGCACTCTGCGTACTCAGCTGACTGGCGACTGGCTCGTCAGCTGGTAGCTCAAGACTTAGAATATTTTTAGCCTTGTTTGCACAGTTATATCAGTTTTCAGATATACACCAACACTTGGGTTCTGGGTTTTAAATCAGTATGAAATGCAGAAAGCTGATAAAAGATAAAGGATTTATAGTGGTTCGATCAACTGATCTACGTCCACTCTCCAGTCGTAGCACTGGAAATTCACTAAGAGTAATCGGGTACAAGCGTCCTACGATCTATCTCTAGCTGGTGAATGCCTCGTCCACCAGTTCACTAGATCAACCGCTCCCGGCCTTGTCCTTCTTCAACTCTGATCAGCTGGTGGAGTGCGAGCACGTCACTTCAACCTCCACAGCTTCACTGGGTGTTTAGTTCTCCCAAGAACGTATCTTCTCAATACGGCAATCTGCCCGTGATAACTCAAGTGCTGGCTGGCACAAGAGCTGCTGTGAACTTCCTCAGAAGAGAAAGAACACCAAAGAGATCAGTAACTTACAAGCTGGAAGCTTGAAGTCTCGTGTTTGAATAAATCAACACACGGATAGCCTTTAGAAAGGCCTCGAAAGTGTATGTGCTTCTACTTGCTTGAGCATAATAAATTTGCAGTCTTTCGGTAGGTGAAGAGTATTGAATGTTGATGGATCCCAGGTATTTATAGAAGCGGGATCCCATTCAAATTTTCTAGCCGTTTGGACACATCCGGAAAAGGTCTCTGTCCTCGCATGTCCTTCAGACGGCGGCAGGTAGGAATTTCTGGAAAGCGCCATGCTTTTGTCCACTTTATCTGACATTGATCTCTTTA